>OU342743.1:303303053-303606171 GCA_910589775.1 Avena eriantha
GGCATGATAGTTTGAGAAGATGCTCACATAAGAAATTGAATTGAAGTAAAAGAGAGCATCAGAAGCAAATTCAAGCACATTTAAGCCCAACCCACTTCCTATGCATAGGATATTGTAGATAAACAAGTCATGAAAGCACAAGAAATAAGCATAGGAAAGCAAAACAAGTGCAACTTCAAATTTTCAACATAGAGAAGGGAAAATTAATATTGTTAAGATGCATAAAACCATGTTTCCCTCTCTCATAATAACTTTCAGTAGCATCATGAATAAAAGTAACAATATAACTATCACAAAGAACATTCTTATCATGAGGCACGTGCATAAAATAACTATTACTCTCCCTATAAGCATAGTCACTCTTATTAATCATAGTGGGAGCAAATTCAACAAATAGCTATCTATGATTATTCTCATCACCATAATCATCAAATATAGGAGGCATATTGTAATCATAATTAATTTTCTCCTCCATAGTAGGTGGACTGAAAATATCATATTCATCATTGTAATGATCATATATTGGAGGTTTGGTATCATCATAAGCAATATTAATAGCTATCTCCAAGCTAGGGAACTAAAAAAGATCATTTCATAAAACTAGCTTCCCCAAGCTTAGACTTTTCCATAGCATTAGCAATAATGGTGTCCAAAGAATTCATACTAACAACATTGCTATTAGCACGCAAATAAAGTTCCATAGGTTTTTTTAATTTTCTCTTCAAACACTTCATGTCCTAACTCAAGATAAATACTATAAGCTCTCTAATTTTGTTGTTGTTTTCCATTAAGCCTAACTAGTGAAAACAAGAAACAAAAAGAAAAAATTGCAGAATCTAAGGAAATAACTTCGAGCACTCACACCATAAAATAGGCGTTTGCCGTGGGAGGTTCTTCTTCTTTAATCCTCCGGTGTGTGAATACCTTTTACCTTACCTCCCCGGCAACGACGCCAGAAAATAGCTTGATGTCTACGCACTTCTATTCTTGTAGACAGTTGTTGGGCCTCCAAGTGCAGAGGTTTGTAGAACAGCAGCAAGTTTTCCCTTAAGTGGATCACCCAAGGTTTATCGAACTCAGGGAGGAAGTGGTCAAAGGTATTCCCTCTCAAGCAACCCTGCAATCAAGATACAAGAAGTCTCTTGTGTCCCCAACACACCCAATACACTTGTCAGGTGTATAGGTGCACTAGTTCGGTGAAGAGATAGTGAAATACAAGTGGTATGGATAATTATAAGTGGTAACGGTGATGAAAATAACTTGATGGCATGTAAGAGACTAAATGCAAACTGAAATAAAGATGGAAGCAAGCAAACATGTAACAGATCTAATAGCAAACGGTGTTTCAAAGCTAAGAAACAAGGCCTAGGGATCATACTTTCACTAGTGAAAACTCTCATATAAATATCTTCTCTTTATGATACTACTCTTAACTACTCTCCGGTTGGACACTCTAATCGATGATAGGGCTATAACAGTACTCATCAAAGTAAGCCTTTCCCATCTAGAAAACCCCCACACTGTCACCTTGAGCACTAGATGGTTCCAACAAGCACCACAATTTCAGAAAGACATCCAACTCCAATATAACTCATAACAAGTATTTGAAATCTCTAGCCTAAGTGCCACCATGGTGAGCACGCTATCACTTTCACACACATGGGGAGAGCAGAGATCTATTAAAGCACTTGAGTAGCAAGGTAGATCTATAGATTACAAGATCATGATCTCAATAAGATCATGCATAGAGAGAGAGAGAGATGAACACATAGCTACCGGTAGAAACCCTTAGCTTCGAGAGAGAACTACTTCCCTCCTCATCATGGGAATCAGCAACGGTGATGGAGATGGTGGTGGAGATCGATGGAGATGGCTCCGGGGGCACTTCCCCGTCCCGGCAGGGTGCCGGAACAGAGACTTTCTGTCCCTCGAATCTCCCCTTCGGTGGCGGGCGGCGTGATGTCTACGCACTTCTATTCTTGTTGACAGTTGTTGGGCCTCCAAGTGCAGAGGTTTGTAGAACAGCAGGAAGTTTTCCCTTAAGTGGATCACCCAAGGTTATCGAACTCAGGGATTAAGTGGTCAAAGGTATCCCCTCTCAAGCAACACTGCAATCAAGATACAAGAAGTCTCAATTGTCCCCAACACACCTAATACACTTGTCAGGTGTATAGGTGCACTAGTTCGGCGAAGAGATAGTGAAATACAAGTGGTATGAATAATTATAAGTGGCAATGGTGCTAGAAAATAACTTGATGGCGTGGAAAAGGACTAAAGTAAAACTGAAATAAAGACGGAAGCAAGCAAACATGTAACAGATCTAATAGCAAACGGTGTTTCAATGCTTAGAAACAAGGCCTAGGGATCATACTTTCACTAGTGAACACTCTCATATAAATATCTTCTCTTTATGATACTACTCTTAACTACTCTCCGGTTGGACACTCTAATCGATGGTAGGGCTATAACAGCACACCTCAAAGTTCATCTTTCCCATCTAGAAAACCCCACACTGTCACCTTGAGTACTAGATGAGTCCAACAAACACCACAATTTCATAAAGATATCCAACTCCAAATATAACTCATAACAAGTATTTGTTATATCTAGCCTAAGTGCCACCATGGTGTGCACGCTGTCACTTTCACACACATGGGGAGAGCAGAGATCTATTAAAGCACTTGAGTAGCAAGGTCGATCTATAGATTACAAGCTCATGATCTCAATAAGATCATGCATAGAGAGAGAGAGAGATGAACACATAGCTACCGGTAGTGTAACACCCTCGAATCGGCCCGATGCAAGTTTTAGCCCTTTCCGCCAAACCCGCATAGAAAACGAAGTAATACCATTACACAACAGTCCTCGATGGGACCCACAGAACATATATATATACAACAGCGACTCAACGAGCCAAGAATACATATATACAATACAAAGACCCAAGTCACCTTGAAAACGATAGAGCGTCCGTCTACGGATAAGATGCAAATGGGGCTAAGAGCCCTGAAGAATAACCAATGGCGTCCATAACCCTGCCCAGGCCAAGATGGAAGGGTAACCCTGCTAACGACGTCGATCTCAAACCTGCTAAAACAAAAGGGGTGCCGAAAAATGGCAAAGGAAAAAGAGGAGCGTCAGTACTGAGGCCAGTACACGGCGAGGCTAGAATTCAGTGGCTCTCGCCTACATAGGTATGGTGGGCTGAAGCGGCAGCGCAACGGCACTAACAACCTATAGAGACTCGATACAACTGGCGATTATCAGAGAGGGATAAGAAAGACCTATTCGGATCCAACCTGAAGCTAACACCAAACAAACCCATCCTGGTATTTCCCCCTCGAGGCCAAACGAGGAAGTCGGACCGAGGAACTCACACAGTTGGCAGTTTTATTCATTCCATTGTAGTTCTAGCACTTACTAATCAGATATAGGTAGCATGAGTTATCCTGAAGCATAAGTAGTGGACAGTTTTAATTAACCATTCCGTGGTAGTTGGAACATTTACTAGTCAGATATAATTGTCCTGAGGAATCCCAAAACCCAGCAGTTGTTGGCACTTTTATCACATTCCATTGGAGTTGCAATACTTACTAGGCAGGTACATCATGTCACAAAACAACCCCCGATCCACCAGTTGTTGGCATTTTTAATATCCATTCCGTTATACTTGAACTGATTACTAGTCACATATTAAGTCAAATTTATAACACTACTTTAGTTATGCTTGTCTATGATCAAGATACTGTGCTCCAAGTCGTCCATAACCGCGGACACGGCTTTCAGAAAGTTTTACCCTGCAGGGGTGCACAAATAGCAACACACACTCGATTAACCTCGGAAAAACCAACTCAAAACCCAACGAGGCTTCCACGACAAAGCGATCACAGGATTCATAAAATATTTCAGGGGGCCACCCCACTAAGCTACCCACAACGAAGTTGGCCGGCTCTAGAACGGACCCAGGATTTGTGACAATGGTTGTAAACGACTAGGAACCTGAAAGTGTGACTGGGCTTGTCGATACCGCGAAAATATTCCACGATCCAAAACAGTACAGGTGCTCCACGCACAATCTTAAATAAAGTAGTAAAGCATGGCATAAGTACAGAATAGTAATAAAGCCCCAAACTACTTGTGGCCCCAAGAAATAGAAATGAATCAAGCTCTGGCTCAGGGGGGTCCATAAGGCCTCCCGGATGTGGATAGTGCGAAAAATCAAGGAACAGGTATCAAGTACTCGGGGTCCTACGAGACAAGCGTGGAAGAACCAAATAACATCTATTGCCCACCGATGCCTCTGCATTAGTTATATCTAGCAATTTAATAGTTGTATTAAAGTCATGATCATCTCCACCATAAACATCTGCCAGCATTCCAACAACTATGGTACTCGACAACACGAGATCACACCTGAGCAAGCAACTACGACTCGCAAGGCCAGCTATCTACCCAAGAACAGGTATTAGGAGGTGTCCATGGCAATATGGAGGCTGCACGGGATATAACTGGTGCACGGAAACTAAAGCATCGCGACACGGATAGCTATAGATCAACAGGAGGAAATACAGACTATAAATGCAAAATAGGTAGAAGGGGGAGAGATGCTCGCCTGGGAAACACTACCGACGGATCATAACCGGAGAACTTGTCGATACTCGCATCAACTCATCGGCCTAATCCGCGAAGAAGCAAACACTAGAAGAAACACCGGATGCAATATTTAATACTACGGCAGAGATCCGACATGCTTATGATATGATGCATGGTATGGCAGAGATGCGGTGCAATTAGGCAATATTAAGCGGAACCGGGGGTCCCGACAAATAATTATATGGTTCAAGTTATTTAGATACCCCGCATTTAAATGTTGTATTAACAGGGCGAAACATGGCATCGGTTCGCTACACCAATTTAAATGGAGTCCGGAATAAGACAAGGTATCCCGCATATAGACTCCATAATTAATTATGAGGTGAATCGGCATAATGCCCCCAAACCACATACAAGTATGCATGCATGAACAATTTAATATGCGACAGTTGATAATGTCATATTATAAAAATAGGGGCTTAGGGGCACACATCTGGGTTCGGCAGATCTTGGGGTTCCGGGGGTTCGGGTCTGGCCTCAGGGATCTCGACGCCCTCGGCTCCGGGAGGGGAAACTTGGCGTGGCGCCGGGAAGGAGGTCTTGGTTTAGCGTCATGGGGCGCATCGGACTTGCCCTGGTCGGTGTCGATCTTGTCATCGCGAAGATCTTGTCGGGTCGGTCTTGGCGTTTGGGGTGAAGAACTTGGCGTTCGGGATGAAGAACTTGTCGTCCTGCGATTCCATATCAGCGTGCTCGTCGTCCTCGATGGAGAACTCGGTGTATCCATGTCGGCGACCTTGGCGTCCGGGTTCTCGAGCATCAGATCCGGAAGGAGTACTTGGCGTGTCGGGGTTCGGTCTTCGGGTCCGGGTCCACGGAGAAGGTCTTGGGGTTTGCGGTTCGGTTGCCGACGGCAAACTTATCAGATGTCGTGGTCTTTGGAAGATCTCGGCATGGGGAACAGTTCTCGACAAGGTCTCTCGGGTGGCATCGAGCGATCTCACACATGCTACCATCTTCTAAACACGGCCACACGGGCATGAATGAAACATAAAGGCAGGAAAAAATGACCAACACCGAGAGTTTTAGAAGAAACATCTAGCATCTACCGTCACTAGCAGAGGATGGACATCGGGGCAACACCTGCCCACGAGGACGTGAACACGGGGCAAAGGTGCATCCCACGGACAGGGTCGATGGGTGGGGCCGCAGGCGCACGAGGCTGGTGCGGATGGCACAGAGAGAGATGTCGCGGCGCAGAGAATCTTGTAGCGGCGGCCGCTCTGTGGCGGGGAGCGCTGGGCGGGGAAGCTCGCTGGAAGGCGGCGGGGAGATGGGGGCTTGACCGTGCCCCTTGATGGCGGCCAGGAGAGAGAAGGGCGGCCAGCGGAGGCGAGGTGGAGGGTGCTCGCCGGAGGTAGCGGTGAGGTGGAACCGCGGCAGGGGAGCGAGGCCGAGGTAGTTAAGGACGAGGTCCTCGTCGGCTCCACGGACGACGGCAATGGTGAGCGACGGAGGGCGAGGCGGGCAGCTTGGGGTTGAGGACGAGCTTGATAGGGGCGACCGTCGAAGGGGCTCAGGCTGGGGACGAGCTAGGGAAGGACCGGAGAGGAGAGGGGCCTGGCGGCGGGCTCGGCGGTGCTCGCTGCAAGGGGCGTCGGTGGAGAAGGACGCCGACGCGAGGAGGGGAAGCAGAGGAGGCGGCGCAGCGAGGTGGAGGCCGACGGAGGCTGGGCTCGAGGAGGAAGGCCGCGGGGATGGAGGTGGAGACGACGGCGGGGGAGGCCGCAGGCGAGGCGGAGGAGAGCCCGGCGGCGGAGGGAAGGAGGCGACAGGAGGTTGGAGATGCTCGCGAGCGCTCAGACTCGGGAGGAGACGAGGCAGGTAGGGGGACCGATCGATTTTCTCTCCAGTGGCAGAGGGGCCTAAGTGAAAAGATCCAAGGGAGTTGGTGGGGTACGTGCACAGCGTCCTGTGGGTGTGGTTCATGACCGCGCACGAGTGAGTGTGGCGTGGCAGTGCGGGTCGGGCTGGGTAGCTAGGTGGGAATTGGGGATTAGGTTTGGGTAGAAAGAAGGGGAAGGGATATTTATCTAGTCTAAAGTAGACTAGATGGGGCTAGTTTTAGGCTAAAACTTTAGACGGGATTTTTGCCTAATTTTATTTTTATTCGAATAAGAAAATCATTTGTGGTCACATAACGTACCGAAAATATTATTTTGTTTAGTTTTGAAAATAAGAAGAGTAAAACGGACTTAATAAAACGACAAGGATATTTTAGTAAAACGAAAATAGGTTTGTAGCAAAATAGTTTGCAGTCAAAAATAGAGAACACAAATATGAATGATGATGTCATGATGATGCACAGAATTAAAACAACACGCTATTTTTCTAGTACTGGTTTTACCGGGGTGCCACAGGTAGAACCCTTAGCCTCGAGAGAGAACTACTGCTTCCTCATCATAGGAATCAGCAACGATGATGGAGATGGTGGTGGAGATCGATGGAGATGGCTCCAGAGGCACTTCCCCGTCCCGGCAGGGTGCTGGAACAGAGACTTCCTGTCCTCCGAATCTCCCCTTCGGTGGCGGTGGCGCTGCGGAACTTTTCGTGGCTGGAGGCTTGATGATTTAGGGTTTATGCCTTGGGAGGCTTCTTATAGGCCAGAGGGCAAGGTCGGTGGGCGGCCAGGGGGCCCACACCATGCCTGGCGCGGCCTAGGGGACCCGCACCATGGGGTGGTGTGGCCACCTTGTGGCCCCTCTCCGACTCTCCTTCTGGCTCCGTGAGTCTTCCGGGAAAATATCAACTTTGGCTTTTGTCCGGTCCAATTCCAAGAATATTGATTTTGTGACTTTCCTGGAACCAAAAACAGCAGAAAACAGGCAGCTGGCACTGTGGCTCTTGTTAATAGGTTAGTCCAAGAAATCATATGAAAAGTACTCCAAAGTGTGGACAAAACACAAGAAAGTGGATAAAACCAAGCATGGAACATCAAAAATTATAGATACATTTGCAATGTATCAACATCCCCAAGCTTAACTCCTGCTCGTCCTCGAGTAGGTAAGTGATAAAAAGAAAGAATAATTTTTGAGGTGATATGCACCATCATAAACTTGATCAAAGTATTTGTAAAACATTGAAAGCTGGGATGTGGAGGCTAGCAAAATACTGGGAGCGACAAACTAAGAGAGCAATAATGGCCATAATCATGCAGAGCGACAAAACATCATTGATCAAAGCATAAAGTGATACTACAAGTTGAAAACTAAAGGATCATAAAGGCTTATGGTGACTTGGTATAGTCATAACATGGTGTGAGCATGCGCTAAGTCAACCCAAATAAAGCATCGAAGGAGAATACCACTATACTATGCTTTAATATGCTAAAACAACGCATGATTCATCCAAGGCACATTAAGCAATCTCAATTGTTTATAACAAGTCATGCTACAGCAAAGAATACTAAGCATAAAGCCAAAACAATATCAAGCATGGCATGACAAAGCATAGGCCATAGTCAAAAACGAGCTCTTTTTACCACATAAGCATCAACTTTCCTACTCTTTTCCAATCCAAACCAAACTATTTGCAAACCAATTTATGAAAGAGGGGGTCCAACCAATTTATTCAAGCAAACTAAGAAAACCAAGAAAACAAAAAACCAAAACAAGATCGAAAAAGGAGACACTCCAAGAATAACACAACTGTGTATGAAACAATAAAAACGAAGTGTTTGGAAGAACCTGCGATTTTTATTGATGAAGAAGGGGATGCCTTGGGCATCCCCAAGCTTTGACGCTTGTACTTCTTGGATATTTCTTGGGGTGACACGCGTGGCATCCCCAAGCTTGAGCTTTAGTCCATCCTTCATCTCATTACTCATTCCTTACATACACCTGAAATTTTTCCTTCATACAAAACTTCACACAATCTTTATTAGCAACATTAGTGCACTCGAGATAATAAGTCTTTGGGTTCAGTTTAAATACCAATAAAACTTCCATTAAAACACAAGCTACTGTAGAACTTCCCTCAGAAAGCTCAATTCCCCTAAAGAACTCAAAAAGGATCCAACAAGAAGCAAATGCAAATAATGGCAGAAATCTGTCAAAACAGACCAATAGGTAAAGACGAATTTTTTAGAAGACCTTATGTTGCTCAACTAGAAAAGTGTTGAACTAACTAAAGTTAGATAACAACCTGGGGCAGAAGCACAAAAATTTACGCCTCAAAAAGACTTTCAGAGATTTTACACGAATTTTTACGGTTAAGCACAGAAATTTGTTTCGGGACAGCAACTTTCCCAATCATTACTTCTCTCTCATTAGAAGTTACTCTTGGCAAAAAAGCAAATAAAAAGGATAAGGAGCGGTTATTACAGGGGTAATAACTTCCAAAACTCAACTAAAACTTTTGGGTTATCTTCCAATAAGTATTTTTCTTTAACGCCTTTAAGTTAGGCATGACAGTTTGAGAAGATGCTCACATAAGAAATATGAATTGAAGTAAAAGAGAGCATCAAGAAGCAAATTCAAAGCACATTTAAGCCCAACCCACTTCCTATGCATAGGAATATTGTAGATAAACAAGTCATGAAAGCACAAAGAAATAAGCATAGGAAAGCAAAACAAGTGCAACTTCAAAATTTTCAACATAGAGAAGGGAAAATTAATATTGTTAAGATGCATAAAACCATGTTTCCCTCTCTCATATTAACTTTCAGTAGCATCATGAATAAAAGTAACAATATAACTATCACAAAGAACATTCTTATCATGAGGCACGTGCATAAAATAACTATTACTCTCCCTATAAGCATAGTCACTCTTATTAATCATAGTGGGAGCAAATTCAACAAAATAGCTATCATGATTATTCTCATCACCATAATCATCAAATATAGGAGGCATATTGTAATCATAATTAATTTTCTCCTCAATAGTAGGTGGACTGAAAATATCATATTCATCATTGTAATGATCATATATTGGAGGTTTGGTATCATCATAAGCAATATAATAGCTATCTTCCAAAGCTAGGGAACTAAAAAGATCATTTCATAAAAACTAGCTTCCCCAAGCTTAGACTTTTCCATAGCATTAGCAATAATGGTGTCCAAAGAATTCATACTAACAACATTGCTATTAGCACGCAAATAAAGTTCCATAGGTTTTTTAATTTTCTCTTCAAACACTTCATGTCCTAACTCAAGATAAATACTATAAAGCTCTCTAATTTTGTTATTGTTTTCCATTAAGCTTAACTAGTGAAAATAAAAAAAGAAACAAAAAGATAAAACTGCAGAATCTAAAAGAAATAACTTCGAGCACTCACACACCAGCAACTACACTAGAAGATAGCTTAGTAGCCAGATGATGTGAGTAACTTTTACCTTACCTCCCCGGCAACGACTCCAGAAAATAGCTTGATGTCTACGCACTTCTATTCTTCTAGACAGTCGTTGCGCCTCCAAGTGCAGAGGTTTGTAGAACAGAAGCAAGTTTCCCTTAAGGGGGTTACCCAAGGTTTATCGAACTCAGGGAGGAAGTGTCAAAGGTATCCCTCTCAAGCAACCCTGCAATCAAGATACAAGAAGTATCTTGTGTCCCTAACACACGTAATACACTTGTCAGGTGTATAGGTGCACTAGTTTGGTGAAGAGATAGTAAAATACAAGTGGTATAGATATAAGACAACGGTGCCAAAAAAGGGCTTGATGGTGTGGAAGAGACTAAAGGCAAACTGAAATAAAGATGGAAGCAAGCAAACATGTAACAGATCTAGTTACAAACGGTGTTTCAATGCTTAGAAACAAGGCCTAGGGATCATACTTTCACTAGTGAATACTCTCAAATAAATATCTTCTCTTTATAATACTACTCCGAACTACTCTCCGGTTGGACACTCTAATCCATGGTAAGGCTATAACAGCACACCTCAAAGTTCGCTTTCCGCATCTAGATAACCTCACACTGTCACCTTGAGCACTAGATGGTTCCAACAAATACCACAATTTCATAGAGACATCCAACTCCAAATATAACTCATAACAAGTATTTGTAATCTCTAGACTAAGTGCCACCATGGTGTGCACGTTGTCACTTTCAGACACATGGGGAGAGCAGAGATCTATTAAAGCACTTGAGTAGCAAGGTAGATCTACTTGATTACAAAGCTCGTGATCACAATATGATCATGCATAGAGAGAGAAATGAACACGTCGCTACCGGTGGAGCCCTTAGCCTCGAGGAAGATCTACTCCCTCATTATCATGGGAATCAGCAACGACGATGGAGATGGTGGTGGAGATCGATGGAGATGGATCCGGGGGCACTTCCCCGTCCCGGCAGGGTGCTAGAATAGAGACTTTCTGTCCCCCGAATCTCCCCTTCGGTGGCGGCGGTGATGTGGAACTTTTTGTGGCTGGAGGTTGGATTCGTTAGGGTTTCTGCATCAGAGGCTTCTTATAGGCAAAAGGGTGATGCCAGAGGGTGGACCAGTGGCCCACACCACCTGGTGGCACGGCCAAGGGGGACCCGCGCCACCCTATCGTGTGGCCAGCCCCTAGCCCCTCTCCGTCTCGTCTTCTGGCTCCGTGAGTCTTCCGGTAAAATATCGACTTTGGCTTTTGTCTGGTCCAATTCCGAGAATATTCATTTTCTGGCTTTTATGGAACCAAAAACAGAAGAAAATAGGCAACTGGCACTATGGCTTCTTGTTAATTGGTTAGTTCCATAAAATTCATAAAACTATCTCCAAATTTAAACAAAACATAAGAAAGTAGATATTAAACAAGCATGGAACATCAAAAATTATAGATACGTTTGCAACGTATCAGTACTTCCTCAAAATCCTTCATTATTACTCCTTATTTCTCTTTAAAAGTCGTGATTGCCTGCACAACATAAATCAAAGATGGGATTTGCATATCTTTGCAATTATTAGTCATTGGTGGCAAGAGTTGAGAGTTTCTTTGGCAATTGCTTGACCAAAAAACAATGTTTAAACGAAGTGCAAGATGGCAAAAATCGGAGCCATTAGGGAACAACTCATATCATCTCGCATAGCAAACTGATCTATGTAACTCGGCGTATTTCTATTATAGTAATTTATAGCAGGAGTAGAATTCCGCCACCAGGTGGTGTGGGCCACTGGTCCACCCTCTATTAAAGCACTTGAGTAGAAAGGTAGATCTATAGATTACAAGCTCATGATCTCAATAAGATCATGCATAGAGAGAGAGATGAACACATAGCTACCGGTAGAACCCTTAGCCTCGAGAGAGAACTACTCCCTCCTCATCATGGGAATCAGCAACGGTGATGGAGATGTTGGTGGAGATCGATGGAAGAGGGCACTTCCCCGTCCCGGTAGGGTGCCGGAACAGAGACTTTCTGTCCCCCGAATCTCCCCTTCGGTGGCGGCGGTGCTGCGGAACTTTTCGTGGCTGGAGGCTTGATTATTTAGGGTTTATGCCTCGGGAGGCTTCTTATAGGCCAGAGGGCAAGGTCAGTGGGCGGCCAGGGGGCCCACACCATGCCTGGCGCGGCCTGGGGGACCCGCACCATGGGGTGGTGTGGCCACCTTGTGGCCCCTCTCCGACTCTCCTTCTGGCTCCGTGAGTCTTCCGGGAAAATATCAACTTTGGCTTTTGTCCGGTCCAATTCCAAGAATATTGATTTTGTGACTTTCCTGGAACCAAAAACAGCAGAAAACAGGCAGCTGGCACTGTGGCTCTTGTTAATAGGTTAGTCCAAGAAATCATATGAAAAGTACTCCAAAGTGTGGACAAAACACAAGAAAGTAGATAAAACCAAGCATGGAACATCAAAAATTATAGATACATTTGCAATGTATCAACATCCCCAAGCTTAACTCCTGCTCGTCCTCGAGTAGGTAAGTGATAAAAAGAAAGAATAATTTTTGAGGTGATATGCACCATCATAAACTTGATCAAAGTATTTGTAAAACATTGAAAGCTGGGATCAAAGTACTTCAATCATAACATGAAAGATAAAGTTCTAGCAATAAAACATAGCAACTATGTTGCAACATGAAAAGGTACAAACAAAAGATTCATGAATAACAATGCTTTGCAAGATGTTTGTTTGATTCACATAAATAAAACATAGCATAATAGTATTCAGCTTGTTCCTCATAGAGTAGCAAATATAAATGCATAGGACACCTTCAAAGTTCATAAGAGTGACTAGATACAAATAGTTTAAAACGAGCAATATCAAGTTATGCATCAATCAACTAGTCTTGGGACAGTGCACATAGAACTAAGAATGGCCACTATGCTCTCAAAGTAGGTGCATAAAGATAGAAGGTGGAGACTTAATATAATGGTGGAAGAAAGGCCTTTTGTAAAAGGAAGTAGGGATTCAAGTCTCATAAAGAGCTTCCAAAAATTATGGTACTTGTAGTTTTCAGCTCTCATTGCCCCTATCATAAGCATCTTGAAGGTGATTAAGGTTAAAGTGACACAACTAAGAGGATATGCTTGACAAGTTATAAACCAAAATCTCATGCCCCTTACTTACGAAGACCGATCCTCATGCTACTCAACTCAAGTCATGAGTAAGATCTTGTCATTGTAAGTATATGTGTATCATTAAGAACCGCCAACGGGGTACCCCTTGCACATGATACGGGAGCTTTCCCATAATCAAAATGACAAGGCAAGCAGACAATGAGCATCTCAGCGATCTTTTTATTTGCTATTTGCATAGGTTTTTATTGAGGATGCTTCATAGAGTGATCATTATGGTTATGCTACAAGTTTCCACCATGATTAGGCATGGCTTAGGCTAGTGGCCCAGGCGTTTCTCTAACACACATACAAACTCCATGATCTTACAAGTTCCACTTTTATTTCACACCGCCGGGATCCGTAAGCAAAAGAACATGATATCAACAGGGTACAAAGTACAAGTGCAATGTTGAAAGCGTTCCCCATGAAACATGGTTCTGCTAATTTCAACTTATAAAGCTCAAGCATATACGCAACAAACAAGGACCCAATGGTTCAAGTTTATTAGAGGCAATAAAGTAAAGTGTGCCATCAAGTTCGTGAGAGCTTTAATCACTAGTTTTCTCATAACAAGTGGAAGGTAAACAAAAGCATGAATATACTTGGAATAGCATAAGCTAGTAGGTAGGTATGGTGTTCTCTTTGGAATAACTTGGTTTAGGGAGTTGGATGCATGAGTGTAACTCATACTTGGTTGTGGAGGCTAGCAAAAGACTGGGAGCGACAAACTAAGAGAGCACTAATGGCCATAATCATGCAGAGTGACAAAACATCATTGATTAAAGCATAAAGTGATACTACAAGTTCAAAACTAAATGATCATAAAGGCTATAGTGACTTGAGATAGTCATAACATGGTGTGAGCATGCGCCAAGTCAACCCAAATAAAGCATCAAAGGAGAATACCACTATACTATGCTTTAATATGCTAAAACAACGCATGATTCATCCAAGGCACATTAAGCAATCTCAATTGTCTATAACAAGTCATGCTACAGCAAAGAATACTAAGCATAAAGCCAAAACAATATCAAGCATGGCATGAAAGAGCATAAGCCACAGTCAAAAACAAGCTCTTTTTACCACATAAGCATGAACTTTCCTACTCTTTTCCAATCCAAACCAAACTATTTGAAACAACTCACAAAGATGATAATAAATAAAGATTAGTGAGCTTGTCTCACAAATCCACAAAGAAGAACTAAAAAGTTCTAAGCTGAAAGCACGAGAAAACTAAGGCTAAACACGGTGCTAGCAAAACTCACAGAACAATAAGAATGAAAACTAGAGTGTTCTAGGCAATGAAAACAGAGCGTGTCTCTCTCCAAAAGAAGTGTGTTGGGATACAACCAACTTATTCAAGAAAACTAAGCAAACCAAGCAAACTAAAACTAAAAACAAAAAAAAGACGCTCCAAGAACAACACAACTGTGTATGAAACAAAAAAATGAAGTGTTTGGAAGAAACCTGAGATTTTTATTGATGAAGAAGGGGATGCCTTGGGCATCCCCAAGCTTTGACGCTTGTACTTCTTGGATATTTCTTGGGGTGACACGCATGGCATCCCCAAGCTTGAGCTTTAGTCCATCCTTCATCTCATTACTCATTGCTTCCATACACCTGAAATTTTTCCTTCATACAAAACTTCACATAATCTTTATTAGCAACATTAGTGCACTCAAGATAAATAAGTCTTAAGGTTCAGTTCTAACACCAATAAAATTCCATTAGAACACTAGCTACTGTAGCAATTCCCTCAAAAAGCTCAATTCGCCAAAAGAACTCAAAAAGGAACCAACAAGAAGCAAATGCAGAAAATGGCAGAAATCTGTCAAAACATACCAGCAGGTAAAGACGAATTTTTTCGAAGACCTTTGTTGCTCAAATCGAAAAGTGTTGAACTAACAAATGGTAGATAACAACCCGTGGGCAGAAGCACAAAAATTCACGCCTCAAAAGGACGTACAGAGATTTTACACGAATTTTTACGGTGAAGCACAGAAATCTGTTTCGGGACAGAAACTTTCCCAAGCATTACTTCTCTCTTATTAGAGGTTACTCTTGGCACAAAAGGCAAAGAAAAAGGATAAGGAGAGGTTATTACAGAAGTAATAACTTCCAAGACTCATCTAAAACTTTTGGGTTATCTCCCAATAAGTACTTTTCTTTAACGCCTTTAAGTTAGGCATGATAGTTTGAGAAGATGCTCACATAGGAAATATGAATTGAAGTAAAAGAGAGCATCAAGAAGCAAATTCAAAACACATTTAAGTCTAACCCACTTCCTATGCATAGGAATCTTGTAAATAAACAAGTCATGAAAGCACAAAGCAACAAGCATAGGAAAGCAAAACAAGTGCAACTTCAAGACTTTCAACATAAAGAGGGGAAACCTAATATTATTGAGATACATAATACCATGTTTCCCTCTCTCATAATAACTTTCAGTAGCATCATGAATAAAATTAACAATATAACAATCACAAGAAACATTATTATCATGAGCCACATGCATAAAAGAATTATTACTCTCCACATAAGCATAGTCATTCTTATTAAATGTAGTGGGAGCAATTTCAACAAAATAGCTATCATTATTATTCTCATCACCATAATCATCAAATATAGGAGGCATATTGTAATCATAATTAATTTTCTCCTCAATAGTAGGTGGACTGAAAATATCATATTCAGCATTGTAATCATCATATATTGGAGGTTTGGTATCATCATAAGCAATAGAATAGCTATCTTCCAAAGTTGGAGAACTAAAAAGATCATGCTCATCAAAACCAGCTTCCCCAAACTTAGACTTTTCCATAGCATTAGCAATAATGGTGTCCAAAGAATTCATACTAACAACATTGCTATTAGCACGCAAATAAAGTTCCATAGGTTTGTTGTTGTTTTCCATTAAGCCTAACTAGTGAAAACAAGAAACAAAAAGACAAAATTGCAGAATCTAAAGGAAATAACTTCGAGCACTCACACCGGAGGATGTGAGTACCTTTTACCTTACCTCCCCGGCAACGGCGCCAGAAAATAGCTTGATGTCTACGCACTTTTCTTCTTGTAGACAGTTGTTGGGCCTCCATGCAGAGGTTTGTAGAACAGCAGCAAGTTTTCCCTTAAGTGGATCACCCAAGGTTTATCGAACTCAGGGAGGAAGTGGTCAAAAGTATCCCCTCTCAAGAAACACTGCAATCAAGATACAAGAAGTATCTTGTGTCCCCAACACACCTAATACACTTGTCAGGTGTATAGGTGAACTAGTTCGGCGAAGAGATAGTGAAATACAAGTGGTATGGATAATTATAAGTGGTAACAGTGCTAGAAAATAACTTGATGGCGTGGAAAAGACTAAAGTAAAACTGAAATAAATACGGAAGCAAGCAAACATTAACAGATCTAATAGCAAACGGTGTTTCAATGCTTAGAAACAAAGCCTAGGGATCATACTTTCACTAGTGAACACTCTCATATAAATATCTTCTCTTTATGATACTACTCTTAACTACTCTCCGGTCGGACACTCTAATCAATGGTAGGGCTATAACAGCACACCTCAAAGTTCATCTTTTCCATCTAGAAAACCCCACACTGTCACCTTGAGTACTAGATGAGTCCAACAAACACCACAATTTCATAAAGACATCCAACTCCAAATATAACTCATAACAAGTATTTGTAATATCTAGCCTAAGTGCCACCATGGTGTGCACGCTGTCACTTTCACACACATGGGGAGAGCAGAGATCTATTAAAGCACTTGAGTAGAAAGGTAGATCTATAGATTACAAGCTCATGATCTCAATAAGATCATGCATAGAGAGAGAGATGAACACATAGCTACCGGTAGAACCCTTAGCCTCGAGAGAGAACTACTCCCTCCTCATCATGGGAATCAGCAACGGTGATGGAGATGGTGGTGGAGATCGATGGAGAGGGCTCCGGGGGCACTTCCCTGTCCCGGAAGGGTTCCAGAACAGAGACTTTCTGTCCCCCAAATCTCCCCTTCGGTGGCGGTGGCACTGCAGAACTTTTCGTGGCTGGAGGCTTGATGATTTAGGGTTTATGCCTCGGGAGGCTTCTTATAGGCCAGAGGGCAAGGTCGGTGGGCGGCCAAGGGGCCCACGCCATGCCCTAGCGCGGTCTAGGTGGACCCGTGCCTAGGGGTGGTGTGGCCACCCTGTGGCCCCTCTCCGTCTCTCCTTCTGGCTCTGTGAGTCTTCCGGGAAAATATCACTTTGGCTTTTGTCCCATCCAATTCTGAGAATATTCATTTTCTGACTTTCTGGAACCAAAAACAGCAGAAAATAGGCAACTGGCACTATGGCTCTTGTTAATAGGTTAGTCCAAGAAATCATATGAAAAGTACTTCAAACTGTGGACAAAACACAAGAAAGTAGATAAAACCAAGCATGGAACATCAAAAATTATAGATACATTTGCAATGTATCACGGCGCTACAGAACTTTTCGTGGCTGGAGGCTTGATTATTTAGGGTTTATGACTCGGGAGGCTTCTTATAGGCCAGAGGGCAAGGTCGGTGGGCGGCCAGGGGGCCCACACCATGCCCTGGCGCGGCCTAGGGGACCCGCGCCATGGGGTGGTGTGGCCACCCCGTGGCCCCTCTCCGACTCTCCTTCTAGCTCCGTGAGTCTTCCGAGAAAATATTAACTTTGGCTTTTGTCCCGTCTAATTCCGAGAATATTCATTTTCTGACTTTCTGGAACCAAAAACAGCAGAAAATAGGCAACTGGCACTGTGGCTCTTGTTAATAGGTTAGTCCAAGAAATCATATGAAAAGTACTCCAAAGTGTGGACAAAACACAAGAAAGTGGATAAAACCAAGCATGGAACATCAAAAATTATAGATACATTTGCAATGTATCATGGTACTACTCGTAAGAAAAGAAAAAAGAAACATAAAACTATTGTAGAACCCTCTAAACCTGCTAAAGATCCTAATAGTATATCTGTCTCTAATGCTGAAACCGAAAGTGGTAATGAAGAAAATGATGTTCCTGGTAAAGAAAGAGTTGAAGAAGAACCTGAAAAGCACACGAAGAATACTAAATACACTAAAGAAGATTTTGTTGCTATGAAACATGGTAGTGAAAGAGAGCCTTGGGTCCAAAAACCAATGCCTTTCCCTGATAAGAAACACAAGTCAAAGGAAGATGAACACTATAATAAGTTTTGTGAGTGGATGAAACCCTTATTCTTGCAAATTCCGTTGACTGATGCTATTAAATTGCCTCCTTATTCAAAGTATATGAAGGATATTGTCTCTAATAGAAGGAAGATCCCTAATGAAGAAATTTCTACTTTCCTTGCTATTTATTCCTTTCATGGTAAGGTTCCAAAGAAACTTGGAGACCCAGGGATTCCAACTATTCCTTGCTCTATTAAGAATAGTTATGTTAGAACTACTTTGTGTGATTTGGGAGCAGGAGTTAGTGTTATGCCTTTTCTGTACCAACTGATATATCTTTGCAAATGGCTGATAAATCTACTACTATTCCTGTTGGTATATGTGAGGATGTGCATGTTCAAGTGGCTTATAATTGCTTGATATTAACTGATTTTTTTGTGCTTTAAATGCCTAAAGATGATAATATGTCTATTATTCTTGGGAGACCTTTTCTTAATACTGCAGGAGCTATTATTAATTGTAATCAAGGAAAGGTGACTTTTAATGTTAATGACAAGGAACATACTGTCTATTTCCCCAAGAAGATTCATAGGACTTATGGTTTGAATTCAATTGAACATGCTGAGGGCATTCAAGTTGGAGAAATATATTGACCCATACCAAGTGAAAAATTTGAAACTATTATATTTGGGACCATTGCTATCAAGGTTGAGGTAACATAATCATTAGTGGAATACAAAATTTTGTTTCATATAAAATTGTTTTGGTAACAAGACCTGATCAACCTTGTTAACAAAAGGATTTCATTGAACAAAACAATGTTTTCACCATGATTATCTCCGCTTACTTCTATTCTATGCATTTTAGTTTTTGCTTTCGTTTAGTTTACTTTTATGTTGTTAGTTGCTTGCATGTTAGAGTGTCTTAGAACTTCTAAAGTTCTAGCCTTGTTTTGTCATTGCATCTTTCCAAAAAAAACCTTCTATCAGAAAATCATTCATCTATACCTGAAAATTACTCAAAAATAAAGTGTCTCAAAAAATTCTAGAAAATTCATATTAAATTTTTACATGAAAAAGGGGGCAGAGGAGTGCCTGGATGGTACCAGGGGGCCCCACCAGGCAGGCACACCACCTGGTGGCGCAACCAGCCTAGGGGCGCGCCTAGCCATGGTGTGGGCCACCCCTGGCCCTCCACTCACTCTCTCACTTCCCACTTTCTTATCTCTCCCGATAAAACACCAATTCATTGCTCGAAATCGCGTTCTTAATGTTCTTGCCCTCGATTTTTCGATCTCCTTGCTCATCCCATCTTTGCTGCTGAAATTTGGAGCATTTGTTCTCTGGTATGTGACTCCTCCGCTTGTCCAAGTAGATTTGTATTTAGTGGTTTATATCTTGAGTATTTTTCTGATGTAGGTGACAAGTTTTGAGTGCTTGTAAGCTTGTTCAACGCTTAGAGATATAGTTTTGATGCATGTTTAGGCCTCTATAAGTCCCTATGAGTAGTGCCCTTCATTATATATTCACTTTGCAATCACTTGCTTAATGAATGTTTAAATTTCAAAATAGAAGATGAATGAGCATCAACTCAACCAACATGAACTGAGGGTGCGTGAGGTTATGAAGGTTCACCGAGAGGAGGAAGTCTTTCCTTCCATCTATCCATGCTATGCATTCATGGGGGCTGTAGGAATTTCCCAAGACTTCCATACTTTGGTTGCTAATGCAGGGTTGGAGCACTTTTTGGAAGATGAAACTTGTCAATTTGTGGAACTAACTATGTCTGTGGTGCAGGACTTTTGATTTAGTCACTCTCTGCCTAACCTCATGGTCCACTACAAAATTTACAATATAGCTGTCGACCTTCCTCTTGATGACTTCTGTGCAGCTATTAAGGTACCTCAGTGGGGATCATGTGGAAGGATTAAAGAGCGTCCTGCACCACTCATGGACTTGTATGCGGAGATTTGCCAAGGGAACATCTTCTCAAAGGAGAGCGGGAAAATCCATAACATTCATCTCCCTTTGTTGGGTCCGTAGCATAGAAAACAAAAAAATTCCTATGATGAGAACTATACGCCAAGATCTATCTACTAGATACAGAGCAACGGGTGGACATACATCCATGGAGAACTTACCCTCGAAGACAACGAGTTTTGTTAACGAGTAGGAACTCGTGGTTGATGTAGTCGTACGCTATCCGATCTCAAGATCGTGTGGAAGTCCGAGCGCCGCAAATCAGCAGCGCATCCGTCCTCGCACACACGTTCAAGCCACCGGACAACCTCCACCTCCTCGCTCCAGCGAATCAGCGGAAGCAGCAACTCCTTCCAGACGCAAGGCCACCGGGAACATGTATCTCGCTAATCTGAGACCATGGGGAATATCTAGAGGGGGAGAGAGATCCTTCACGAGGAGGTGTGGGATGAAGGAGGGAATGGGTGGCCTTTTATAGGAGGAGGGGGGGTGCCCCCTCTCTCCAGGGCCGGCGCATGGGGGGGTGACCCCTCACCTCCCCCATTCATGTGGTGGTAACCCCTCCACATTAAAATGCCCCTTAACATTCTCTTTTAAAGTCTCCACTTTAAATGCATTAAATTTCTCCAAATTTAATGCTCTCTCATTTAATAAAACTCTTTTATTTATTTTATTCAGAATTTTGTTAATTACTTTAATTAACAAACATTCACATAAAACCCCTTGCAACATTTCAATATCACATGCAGAACCACTTTCTGCAATTTCACCCGAAACAATTCCGGTTTCTATCGAAACAATTCCTGTTTCTATCGAAACATTTCCTGCGCTTTGCAAACCTTTTGTCTGGAACATATGTGCTCCTAAGTGGTGTCCGGCAACCCTTAAGTGTGTCACCCTACGGTTCGCGAATAATGTAGACATGATTGAGACTCCTCTCAGATCAATAATCAGAAGCGGGACCTGGAGATCCATACTGACTCCTGCACATTCAACGATGACTTCTGTGATCGTGAGAACCTTTAACGTCAGCAATTTAATCCCTTTGTCTCATGATATAATACATGTCCGAGATTCGATCATCGGTATCCAAATACCTAGTTTCATCTCGTTACCGACATGCACTCTTTTCACGTTCCCGTGATATAACATTCTAGTGATCACATCACTTGCTTGCAAGCTATCTTAATGTGATATCACCGAGAGGGCCCTGAGTATATCTATCCGTCATCTGGATTGAAAAATTCCACTCTTGATCCATGAGCCTCAACATAACACCTTCGTAGTACTGAACCCATCTTTATAGTCACCCTGTTATGGTGTGACGTTTGATGTTATCAAGATACTCTTCCGGTGTTAGCAATTAACATGATCTCATGGTCTAAGGACTAAGACTACTTTGTATGATGTTATAGCAATATAAACATAATGACTTGATTGTAATGCTATACTTCGGATGAATGTTCATCACATCATTTCACAAATGCTGTGACCTTGTTATTAACAACATCCAATGTCCATGATCAGGAAACTTTGATCATCTTGTTAATCAACAAGCTAGTCTATAAGAGAGGCATAACTAGGAACCCTTTTTGTTTATTAAACACACATGTATTGATGTTTCAAATCAATACAATTATAGCATACAAAATAAACATCTATCATATACAAGAAATATATATAATAACAACTTTATTATTGCCTCTCAGGGCATATTTCCTTCAGTCTCCCACTTGCACTAGAGACAATAATCTAGTTTACACAGTGACAAATCTAACACCCATGGAGTTCTAGTGTTGATCATGTTTTGCCCTAGCGAGTACTTTAGTCAACGGATCTGCTACATTTAGGTCCGTGTGCACTTTACAAATCTTTATATCTCCATCCTTGACATGCTCGCGGATGGAGTGAAACCGGCGCTTAATATGTTTGGAATTCTTGTGAGACCTTGGTTCCTTTGCGTTGGCTATGGATCCATTGTTGTCACAATAGATCACCATCGGGTCCAACGCACTGGGAACCACACCTAGTTCTGTAATGAACACTTTCATCCAAACTGCCTCCTACGCCGCTTCTGAAGCAGCAACATATTCCGCCTCCGTTGTTGATCCAGCCACCACAGGTTGTTTGGAACTCCTCCAACTAACTGCTACTCCGTTCAAGAGAAATACGTATCCGGATTGAGACTTAGAGTCATCCAGATCAGTGTCAAAGCTAGCATCGACATAACACTTAGCGACTAGCTCTTCTTCACCTCTGTATATAAGAAACATATCCTTAGTTCTTCTCAAGTACTTGAGGATGTTCTTTACCGCTATCCAGTGTTCCGAACCTGGATCAGATTGGTACCTACTAGTCAAACTAATAGCATGTGCCACATCCGGTCTTGTACATAGCATGGCATACATAATAGAGCCTATGGCCGAGGCATAGGAGATCTTATCCATCATCTCTCTTTCTTCCGCCGTAGCCGGACTTTGAGTCTTACAGAAATGCCACATTGCTCCCACTCACTTTCTTGTAAATACAAGCCTCTCCATAAGTTTGGACAAATCCAAACTCTTTGATCACCTCATCAAAGCGGAGATTCCAACTCCGTGATGCTTGCTTTAGTCCATAGATGGATCGCTGAAGTTTGCACACCTTATTAGCATCCTTAGGATCGACAAAACCCTTTGGTTGTATCATATACAACTCTTCTTCAATATTACCATTGAGGAACGCAGTTTTGACATCCATCTGCCATATTTCATAATCGAAATATGCAGCAATTGCTAACATAATCCTAACCGACTTAAGCATCGCTACGGAAGAGAATGTCTCATCATAGTCAACTCCTTGAATTTGTTGAAACCCCTTTGCGACAAGTCGAGCCTTATAGATGGTTACATTACCATCAGGATCCGTTTTTCTTTTGAAAATCCATTTATTCTCAACGGCCTTTCGATCGTGAGGTAAGTCCACCAAGGTCCAAACCTGGTTTTCATACATGGATTCCATCTCGGATTTCATGGCTTCTAGCCATTTGTTGGAATCAGGGCTCATCATCGCTTCTTCATACGTCGCAGGGTCATCTATTTCATCAATCATGAAATTCATAACAGGATTGCCGTACAGTTTAGGAGCTGCACGTGTCCTGCTTGACCTGCGAGGTTCGGTAGTGTCCTCTTTCGGAGTTTCATGATCAATATCATTAGCTCTCTCTTCATTAGGTGAAGTCAACTCCGAAACAACTTCCGGTGCTGCGCTACTCGCCATTTCATGAAGAGAAGGTTCAATAACCTCTTCGAGTTCTACCTTCCGACTACTCACACCTTTCGCGAGAAACTCCTTCTCAAGAAAGGATCCATTCTTGGCAACAAAGACCTTGCCCTCGGATCTGTGATAGAAGGTATACCCAATCGTTTCCTTAGGGTATCCTATGAAGACGCATTTTTTCCGCTTTGGGTTCGAGTTTATCCGGTTGAAGTTTCTTCACATAAACATCACATCCCCAAACTTTAAGAAATGACAGCTTAGGTTTGTTTCCAAACCATAATTCATACGGTGTCTTTTCAACGGATTTAGATGGTGCCCAATTTAAAGTGAATGTAGCGGTTTCCAGTGCATAACCCCAAAATGACAGTGGCAAGTCAGTCAGAGACATCATAGATCGAACCATATCCAATAAAGTACGATTACGACGTTCTGACACACCATTACGTTGTGGTGTTCCGGCAGGCATGAGTTGTGAAACTATTCCACACTCTTTCATGTGTGTGCTAAACTCGTAACTTAGATACTCTCCTCCACGGTCAGACCGTAGAAATTTGATCTTTCTATTACGATGATTTTCCACTTCATTCTGAAATTCCTTGAACTTTTCAAAAGTTTCAGACTTGTGTTTCATCAAATAGATATACCCGTATCTACTCAAATCATCCGTGAAAGTAACAAAATAGCGATATCCACCTCGCGCCGACATACTCATTGGTCCACACACATCAGTATGTATGATTTCCAATAAATCTGTCGCCCGTTCCATTGAACCGGAAAACGGCGTTCTAGTCATCTTGCCCATAAGGCATGGCTCACATGTATCAAATGATTCAAAATCAAGTGATTCCAAAAGTCCATCAGAATAGAGTTTCTTCATGCGTATAACGCCAATATGACCTAGACGGCAGTGCCACATATATGCAGATATATCATTATCAAGTTTAATCCTGTTAGCATCAACATTATGAATATGCGTAATACTACTATCGAGATCCAATAGAAATAAACCATTCAACACAGGTGCATGACCATAAAAGATATTATTCATATAAATCGAACAACCATTGTTTTCAGATTTAAACGAATAACCACTTTGCATCAAACATGATCCGGATACAATGTTCATGCTCAGTGCAGGCACCAAATAACAATTATTCAGGTTTATAACTAATCCCGACGGCATATGGAGAGGCAGCGTTCCGATGGCGATCACATCAACTCTTGATCCATTGCCGACCCGCATCGTGACCTCATCCCTTGCTAGTTGTCGTTTGTTCCGCAGCCCCTGAACCGAGTTACATATATTAGCAACCGATCCCGTATCAAATACCCAGGTGCTACTGCGAGTACTAGTCAAGTACACATCAATAACATGTATATCATATATACCTTTGTTTGCCTTGCCGGACTTTTTGTGCGCCAAATACTTGGGGCAGTTGCGCTTCCAATGGCCAGTCCCCTTGCAATAGTAGCACTCAGTGTCAGACTTAGGGCCAGCTCGGGGTTTCTTTTCAGGCGCGGCAACAGATTTGCTGCCCTTCTTTCCCTTCTGCTTGCCTTTCTTGTCCTTCTTGAAACCGGTGGTCTTATTGATCATCAACACTTGATGTTCTTTCCTAATCTCCACTTCTGCAGTCTTAAGCATTGACAGAAGCTCGGGAAGAGACTTCTTCATGCCCTGCATATTATAGTTCATCATGAAGCTCTTGTAGCTAGGTGGCAGAGATTGGAGAACACGATGTATGCCTAAGTCAATGGAAATCCTTATTCCCAAGGACACACGCTTATCGGCGTACCCAGACATTTTGAGTACGTGCTCACTAACGGAGCTGTTCTCTTCCATCATGCAGCTAAAGAACTTTTCAGAAGCATTATAACTCTCTACGGCAGCATGGGTATCGAAAATCATTTTCAATTCTCCCATGGTATCAAAGGCATTGCCATTTTCGAAACGTTTTCGAAGTTCTGGTTCTATCCCATACAGTATGCCGCAATGAACTAAGTTGTGGTCCTCCTGACGATTTATATAGACGTTCTTTTCCTCGTCAGGGGCATCAGGAGCTGGTGGGGGGCCTAGCGGCGCCTCTAGCACATATTGCTTTTGTGCAGCAGTGAGGAGAATCCTCAAATTCATAGCCCAGTTGCTGAAGTTGCTACCATTCGCAGCAAGCTTCTCTTTCTCCATGAACACATTGAAATTAAAAGCAGGTGTGCTATCTACAGCAGAATTTGTAAAATATATTTGGACTAAGCTTATGATAGATTGAGCTCAACTAATCCAAATTACTAATGAACTCCCACTCAAAAACGACATCCCCCGTGTCCTTTTGGTGATTACATGAACCAAATCCACTACACCAAGTCCGATCATCACGTGAGTCGGTGTAGCTTCAAAGGCGAGTGTCTATATAGGCATCATATCAACTATATGACTCATGCTTAACCTTTCGGTCCGTGTTCCGAGGCCATGTCTGTACATGCTAGGCTCGTCAAGTAAGAACCTTAGTATTCATGTGTGTAAAACTGTCTTACACCCGTTGTATGAAAGCGTAGAGTCGAGAACACCCGATCATCACGTGATGCCTCAAAACACGATCCACAAAACGGTGCATACTTAAGGAAGAACACATTTTATCTTGATATCTAAATGAGGATCATCTTATAATGCTACCAAAAGCGCCAAACTAGCAATATAAGATGCTAACATCTAATGTGTGAAGTGAGGTGATATGATCCATGCATTTGATCTCTATCATTTGCATCGTGGTATGATCTCTATCATTCCTTTGTGTGTAAGGCCAAGGTCTATGGAACTTACACGTTAAGCGAGTTGTAAGAGTATCTATCATACATCTACTTACAACAATACCATATTAAGACACTAGCCCAGCAACGATCTAAACTAGATGCCTCTAATTTATCAATTGCAAGTTTTACGTGGCTTAGGGCTTTCAGAGATAGAACCGGTCTTACCTACGAACATGAACCACAACGAGGATAACCAAGTTATTAGCAACTCGTTGTAAATTAGATATTGACTATAGTAGGAGAGACACACACCCGCCAGCCACTTATGCAAAACAAGTTGCATGTCAGTCGTGGAACCGGTCTCATGTATGATGACATGTAAGGTTGGTCCGGGCCGCTTCATCCCACTATGCCACCAATATCCACAGTACATAGAAGATGCAATAACATGATCATCATCGCCCACATATAAACATATGCGTACTACCCGTGCAAAGCACCCACGCATAGATCAGGCTCTGATACCACTGTTGGGTCCGCAGCATAGGAAACAAAAAATTTCCTACGATGAGAACTATACGCCAAGATCTATCTACTAGATACAGAGCAACGGGTGGACATACATCCATGGAGAACTTACCCTCGAAGACAACGAGTTTTGTTAACGAGTAGGAACTCGTGGTTGATGTAGTCGTACGCTTGCCGATCTCAAGATCGTGTGGAAGTCCGAGCGCCGCAAATCAGCAGCGCATCCGTCCTCGCACACACGTTCAAGACACCGGACAACCTCCACCTCCTCGCTCCAGCGAATCAGCGGAAGCAGCAACTCCTTCCAGACGCAAGGCCACCGGGAACATGTATCTCGCTAATCTGAGACCATGGGGAATATCTAGAGGGGGAGAGAGATCCTTCACGAGGAGGTGTGGGATGAAGGAGGGAATGGGTGGCCTTTTATAGGAGGAGGGGGGGTGCCCCCTCTCTCCAGGGCCGGCGCATGGGGGGGTGACCCCTCACCTCCCCCATTCATGTGGTGGTAACCCCTCCACATTAAAATGCCCCTTAACATTCTCTTTTAAAGTCTCCACTTTAAATGCATTAAATTTCTCCAAATTTAATGCTCTCTCATTTAATAAAACTCTTTTATTTATTTTATTCAGAATTTTGTTAATTACTTTAATTAACAAACATTCACATAAAAACCCTTGCAACATTTCAATATCACATGCAGAACCACTTTTTGCAATTTCACCCGAAACAATTCCGGTTTCTATCGAAATAATTCCTGTTTCTATCGAAACATTTCCTGCGCTTTGCAAACCTTTTGTCTGGAACATATGTGCTCCTAAATGGTGTCCGGCAACCCTTAAGTGTGTCACCCTATGGTTCGCGAATAATGTAGACATGATTGAGACTCCTCTCAGATCAATAATCAGAAGCGGGACCTGGAGATCCATACAGACTCCTGCACATTCAACGATGACTTCTGTGATCGTGAGAACCTTTAACGTCAGCAATTTAATCCCTTTGTCTCATGATATAATACATGTCCGAGATTTGATCATCGGTATCCAAATACCTAGTTTGATCTCGTTACCGACATGCACTCTTTTCTCGTTCTAGTGATATAACATTCTAGTGATCACATCACTTGTTTGCAAGCTATCTTAATGTGATATCACCGAGAGGGCCCTGAGTATATCTATCCGTCATCTGGATTGACAAATTCCACTCTTGAGCCATGAGCCTCAACATAACACCTTCGTAGTACTGAACCCATCTTTATAGTCACCCTGTTATGGTGTGACGTTTGATGTTATCAAGATACTCTTCCGGTGTTAGCAGTTAACATGATCTCATGGTCTAAGGACTAAGACTACTTTGTATGATGTTATAGCAATATAAACATAATGACTTGATCGTAATGCTATACTTCGGATGAATGTTCATCACATCATTTCACAAATGTTGTGACCTTGTTATTAACAACATCCAATGTCCATGATCAGGAAACTTTGATCATCTTGTTAATCAACAAGCTAGTCTATAAGAGAGGCATAACTAGGAACTCTTTTTGTTTATTAGACACACATGTATTGATGTTTCCTATCAATACAATTATAGCATGCAAAATAAACATCTATCATATACAAGAAATATATATAATAACAACTTTATTATTGCCTCTCAGGGCATATTTTCTTCACCCTTCTATTCGCTACTTTGCTTACTTTATTGCCAAGTGTGTTCTTGCTAGGAAAACTGCCAACAAGTTATCCTCGTATGATCTAGCATTCATCTCAGCTGCTTTAAAATGAGATAGGACTTACAACTTGGGTGGCTTGATAGCTTTCCGTCTTGCTGCTAATCGCGAGAAAGGTGGAATTTGTGGAGGCCTCATTGCCTCTCGTTTATTAGCTCTGCATGGTTTGGTGCCTCATCATTTAGACCTACAGTTTCCCATAGAGAGACTCGACCTTAATTCCATGATTCAACATAAATTTGTTTCTTCTTGGGCTAATTTGAGTGATTTATCTTATGAAATAACCTTTCTCAAGGTTGGTTGGAGAAGGAGCAAGTCCGAGCGAGTTGTTCTTTTGCCTGCACCTATTCTGTTTAACCTTTATAATAGGGTAGGATGGTCCCTCAAGGAGGAGGAACTTGATACGTACTTGGGAGAGCTCTCCCAACAAGAGCGGGATATTAGAAGGGAGGTCACAGATGATTTGGTCCAACCCTCGAATGAAGGGGAGTCTTCATATCAGCAGCCTACCTATGATTGGGGAGCTTCTTCTTATTCCCAAGGGCCCAACTATGATCATTCTTACAATGACCTGCCTGCTTGGAACCCTTACTCGTTCTAGATTGATACCCACTTAGGCCAAAAGCCTAAGCTTGGGGGGAGGTACACCGACATCACACTCATCTCCATATCATTTTGCATCGATACTTTGTATATTCATGTTTCATTTTATTTTTAGTCTTTGTTTTTTCTTTGCTTTTGCTTTCTAAAACACAAAAGGACCAAAAATATTTCTGTTGTTTTTCTTAGTTTGCTTCTTTTTATTTTTTTCCTTAGTTTGTTTCTTCCATTTTATTTTGTTTTGATTATTCGAAAAACCCAAAAAGATTTTTGCTTTGCTTGTTCTTCCTTTTGGTTCTTGCCTTTAAAACTTAAAAACACCAAAAATATTTGTTGTCTTCTTTGGTTTTGCGAGTTTGTTGCAGGGTTCAACAGTCCTCAGTGGAATTTGGTTTCATGTTATTATTCAAGCCACACAAGTGAAGGGCAATAATGAGGATTAATGAGGACTTGAGGTGTGGTAAGAGGCTGGTAACGAACTCTATTTTTTTTTCATTTTTGTACATATACTCATCATTGTGGGCATACTTAGCCTCTTCATGTAGGGTGTATGTTATTTATGGATGCTTAGTAGTTCTTGCTTCCTTATTATTAGCTCCAACCTGCTAATAGTTTGTAGCTTGTTATATGAATTTTTGCTTGCATTGCTCTATTCATAAATTGGTATGACACTGTGGTATCCTCTTCTGAATGTTTCACTTGAATTAACTTGGCACATGCTCACGCATGCATATGACTAAAACAATCAGTTAAGCCTCGATGAATTATTTTGCCTCAGGGGTCTTGAATCACTTTCATGCCATAATTAGTCCTGTTTTGTTGCAAGCATGATTATGACAGTTATTGCTCTCTCGTTTGTCACTCCCTCTCTATTGCTAGCCTTCACTTGTGCTGAGTATAAGCTTTACTCGTGCATCCGTTTCCCCAAAACCAGTATTGCCAAAAGTGTCCACCATACCTACCTATTAGCATCATTTGCTATTCCGTGCATATTAAGTATGCCTTGTTTTCTTCCGGATAAAATGTTTGCTTGTTATGAGAAAGTTAGTTAGTAAAGCTCTCACGAACTTGATGGCAGACCTTATTTTCTTGCACTTAATAAACCTGAACCATTGCGTCCTTCTTTGTTGCGTTATGCTTGCGCTTTATGAGTTGAAGTTAGCAGAACCATGTATCACGGGGAACGCTTTCGACACTGCACTGGTACTTAGTACCTTGTTGATATCATGTTCTTTTGCTTATGGATCCTGGCGGTGTGAAATAAAAGTGGAACTCGTATGATCATGGAGTTTGTATGTCTGTTAGAGAAACGCCTGGGCCGCTAGCTTAAGCCATGCCTAATCATGGTGGAAACTTGCAGCATAACCATAATGAGCATTCTATGAAGCATCCTCAATAAAAATCTATGCACATAGTAAATAATAAGATCGCTGAGATGCTCATTGTCTGCTTGCCTTGTCATTTTGATTATGGGATAACTCCTGTATCATGTGCAAGGGGTACCCCGTTGGCGGTTCTCTATGATATATATGTACTTACAATGACAAGAGCTTACTTGTGACTGAAGTTGAGTAGCATGAGGTTCGGTCTTCGTAAGTAAGGGGCATGAGACTTCGATTTATAACTTGTCAAGCATATCCTCTTAGTTGTGTCACTTTAACCTTAACCACTTAAAGATGCTTATGATAGGGGCAATGAGAGCTCAAAGCTAACGAGTACCATACTTTTAGCATTTGGAAGCCTTTCAAACTTTTCAAAACCTGTTCATTTCCTTGTTGAGTCTCCATGCGTTCTTTGAGCACTTTCTTGAGAGCATGGTTGTCATTCTTAGTGTAATATGCTTGTCTCAAAACTTGATTAATTGTGTTATGATTTTGATGCTTGTATCTTTGATATCTTTACTTCTAGTTTTCACTTGAACTCCAGAGGTGCCTTAGCATCAATGGTTGCTCTATAATCAAAGGCAAGCAAGATACCACTCTATCATACCTTGTTATGAGCATTGCAATGTTGCTTATGTTTATGTTTCATGCTACTTATTATTTTTGAGTTAGGATCTCTTCATAGCTTGCAATGACTATTAAGTAAACTCAGTAGCATACTCCTTATTATGAATTTCCTATGTGGTTGATCACATGCTGAGAATATATACATCATATGAAGCAAATGTGTTCATGAAAGTTTCTTTTATTGCACTTAGTTTTCAACTGAATTGCTTGAGGACAAGCAATAAGCTAAGCTTGGGGGGAGTTGATACATCCAAAATGTATCTACTTTTCCGAACACTTTTGCTGTTGTTTTTCCTCTAAACTTGTGTGAATTGGATGCAACTAACACAGACTAACGTTGTTTTCAGCAGAATTACCTTGGTGTCTAGTTTTTGTGCAGAAAATCAACTATCAGGAAAAATCCCAGATAATATGCCAAAAATCCTATTTCACCAGAAGACCCAGGGAGCCAAAATATGAGACGGAGTGGGGTTGGGGCCTGGCCACTCCACCTGGCCGCGTGGGCCAGGCCTGGCCGTGCCAGGGGTTGGTCTGGCCACCCCAGACACCCCCTCGGTCTCCCTCTTCGCCTATAAGTTGCCTTCTGACCTAATAACTCAGGGGGTTCAACGTTTTTCTAGAAGGAGTTCCGCTCCACCGCCACCACCAGATTCCACGAAACAACACCAGAAACTCCATTCTGGCACCCTGCCGGGACGGGGAATTGGAGGAGATCATCGCCATCATCATCACCATCGCTTCTCCATCGACCATCCATGTTTCCCCCATCTATGAGTAAGTAATTCCCCGCTGTAGGCTATAGGGATGGTAGGGATTGGATGAGATCGTTCATGTAATGATATCGGATTGTTAGGGCATGGTGCCTAGTATCTATTATTAGTGCTTTTTTACTTTGTTGCAACTTGTTATGCTTAATTCTTATCACTAGGGCCCGAGTGCCATGATTTCAGATCTGAACATGTTATTGATTCATTATGATAGTATTTTTTTTGGTCTTACCTGCAAGTTGTATACACACGTTATTGTCCGGAACAAATGGCCCCGAAGTGACAGCAATCAGGATAACCGGAGAGAATGGCTTTGATGTGAGGATCACATGTGTTCACGGAGTGTTAATGCTTTGCTCCGGTGCTCTATTAAAACGAGCACCTTAATTGCTAGTAGTTCCCTTGAGGCCCCGCTGCAAACAGGCTGGCAGGACAAAAGATGTTGTGCAAGTTCTCATTGTGAGCACGTATGACTATATATGGAACACATGCCTATGATTATATAGTACTTGGATGCTTTATCTTATTTATCTGCAATTGCCCTATGTCTTGATTGCCATGTGAATTGTCTTGTCCATGCAACACCCGTCCATCCATCCCTATGCCTACCGCGCTTTTATCCTACTGTTTACTGCTACTGTTACTACTGTTTACTTTTACTATTGATATTACTCTACTGCTACTTTACTATTGCTACTACAAAATTGTTGCGACTGATAAACTACCGTGAGCAAGATTGTTTCCAGGTGCAGCTGAATTGACAACTCAGTTGTTAAGGCTTATAAATATCTTTGGCTCCCCTTGTGTCGAATCAACAAATTGGGTTTCACTTCCCTCGAAAATACTGCGATACGCCCCCTATACTTGTGGGTCATCAAGCTACTACATGGACCCGTAGTCTAGAGATGAACTACTCGCGCATCACACCGGAGGCTTGCATGATGATGAATAAGGCCTCTAGGGTGAATTTCCCTCTTCTGTAGGGTGCCGAGAAGAGCTTCATATCCCTCCCGATCTAGAGATGAAGACGACGGTGTCTACAGACTCTTTCGTGGAATTTTGATCGGGTACTTAGGGTTTTTGTATCGGAGGCAACTTATAGGCGAAAGGAGAGGCCGAGGGGGTGCCGGAGGCGGCCAGACCACCCCCTGGCGCGGGCCAGGATGGTCCACGTGGCCAGGTGGTGTTGTGGCCCCCTGGCCCCTCTCCATCTCGTATTCTGACTCCAGGTGTCCCTCGGTGAAAAACTGACTTTGGCTTTTGTCCCGTCCAATTCCGAGAATATTCATTTTCTGACTTTCTTAGAACCAAAAACAACAGAAAACAGACAACTGGCACCGTGGCTCTTGTTAATAGGTTAGTCCAAGAAATCATATGAAAAGTACTCGAAAGTGTGGACAAAACATAAGAAAGTAGATAAAACCAAGCATGGAACATCAAAAATTATGGATACGTTAGCAACGTATCAATACACAGATGATTTGAGGAGAGCTTTGCAAGCGAAAGAGTAAGATTCTTCGTGCTACTGAGGTACTTGATGTCAGAAAGTAACACGTGGAGTGCTTGAGGGCCAATCCTGGATGGAATGATTTTCTTATAAAGGTGACATCTTTCTGTACCAAACACAAGATCAAACATGTTGATATCGAGGGTCCTTACTTTCCGATCTTAATGACAAATTTGCTAAGGTAAACACGGATCTACTTTCTTGCATGTCATCAATCTCTTCCAACAAGGTGATCGCAGAGTTGTATTGTAATTTAGCTTCAATCAAGAGGTAATACCTCAATGCGAAAATGTTTGTACTAGTAGATTGGTACTTTGTAATTATTATGAAATTATTATCTTATCTCTTATGAGTTACGAATTGTGGCTTCAAAGAAATTTTGTTATTGTTCTATACTATTTTGTGCTAATGCTATCAATTCTCATAATTCATATTATGCATTGAGACATTTAAAAAAAATGAATACCTTCCAGCCATTTCCTGGCACCACCATTGCTTTGAGAGGTGGTCAAATTCAGTTTCTAGTAACACATAATATAGACAACCACACAAAATGACAAAGTATAAATTAAGTATATTCCAGTCGAGTCCATGATCTATGCTGGCCTAAATTAGCTAACTCAAGCATGAAACCTAACACATGTTGAATGAGTTCAAAGTCAACAACGGCCCATGACCTAGGGATGGTGAAACATGCGACGGAAAGGTATCAAACCTGTCTAGTTTTCAAGCAAATCCCTTAACACGTTCAGTAGCATGAAACTCTAACTGAGGATGCAATGTCATTACTCTGTTCGTGCTCCTTCACTCTACATCAACTATATATTGTTTGAGTATGAGATGTGGATTATATTTCAAACGGATGCATCATCCAATTAGATTATATTTCAGTATAATGCATGGAGACCATAGTTGGGTTTCAGAAATATGAACAACCATGTATGATGCCCATGTGGATCCCCAAGAAAGATAACAATCACAAAAATGGAACATACAAACATCATCAAATTAAATGAGCATACACTTGCCTAAGTTGGTTCAATACACACAAACACAAGACTTAATCTTGTAGCAACAAAAAATCTCGGTAATAACTATACATACACAATTCTAATTTTTTCTGGACATCCATGAAGCAAGATTTATTTATGTGTCAAGCCAGCGAGTTTGCCGATATTTGTCAATGAGATCATTTTGGCAAGAACGACATCTATACCCATGTTTCATATGCGTACTATCTACAGATACTCAGTTCAATATATAAAGTTGTTACTCTTACCCATGTTGTGCATATAGATGTTTGTGTTTCGTGTATATGTTCTAATACTAAATTACATGTGGAACACGTGACTAAGGTGGCTCTTCTAGAAACATCAATTTCTGCCCTTGGTGATGGATTTTCTTGAGTGTCCTTGCTCTAGCTTTTTTTAATAGGAAAAGGCCTGAAGGCTTAGAAACTGCACGAATTAATAGACGGGTATAAAATTACATCGAGGCCCCTAGCAACATCTACAACACAATTAAACCTAGAATCTAAAGATAAGGCCTCAACATAAGCAACAGGACCTTGGAAATCTAAAAAGCAATCCTGACATGGGTATACCCTGCAGGTATTCGAGTTTGGTATATACGGTATAAATACGTATATGCCCACAGTGTCGCCAAGACCCAGACAAAAGGATTCGAGTGATCTGCGGACTCTCGATTGCTTGAGAGACAAGAAGAAGCTAAAGATAGAAAGTTTGAAGGGGAAAACCCTAACTTGTAACCGACTCGACCTGCTACCTGAGACCTAGCCTATCTATATAAAGGCTAGGAGGGGGCGGCGAGGAGGACAGACACAACCCTAGTTTCCACAACCCTCGCCAGATTGCATCTGCGCACCATTGTAACTTTCGACTCCCTCGATAATTCCACGAGCAGACAAGCAGGAGTAGGGACCTCTACGAGGCCTGAACCTGGGTAAATCCTTTGTCCCCTGTGTGCTTGTTTGCTAGCCGATAGATGTCTCCAGCACTCCCTCCTTCTCCAAAACCCAAGTCCATAACAATGGGCATTGATGAGTTAAACCCTCGTCAAATCCAGTCCCTAGTCCACTCTTCCACTAAGAGACCTCCAGGAACCGGAGCCAGCCACCACCGGGGAACAAGCCACTTGGGGCGACGCTAGCCATGGATCCCGTGCCGATTTCGGTGGAAATCTTCCATATTGGCTCTTGCTCACATACTTCCCTGGCATGGCCATGCGGAAGAAGAAGGATCTCGAACTCTGCCGAGCGTGCAGCGGCCTCTCCGGCCATAGATAGCTCTAGCGTCGATGCCTTTGCTTGGGAGCTCCACAAAGCGCACTTTCTGTAGGGTGCGGCCGAGCACAACCTCCAACTACCCGAGGAAGAGAACGCGTGCTCCTCGACCTCCCATCAGTAGCCGCCGCTGAGATTCTTCCCCTCTCCCCCTCATCGTCACGATAGGCTAAGAGAGCTAGAAGAAGTAGGGCATGGACAATGAAGAGGCTAGAGCGCTTATTTAGGAAGCCCGCTGGGAGGACCCTAGCCGTCGTCGTCCTCCTTGGAAGCCTAGTGGTGCAATTCCACAACACCTAGCAGGCATCGCGCTCAGACTCCAGCATAGAGCATCTCTAGAGCTAGACTTATTGTCGGAGGTCCCCGACGCCTTCTTCACCGGCTACACCACCTCCTACCACTAGAGAAACGCAAGTAGCAACGAAGAGCTCTAGAACGCACCAGATCTAGCTGGAGAGACCCGGTACCCACTCCCACATGCCCATACGGGACAAACCTACTACTACTGCCAGCGACACCTACTCCGGTGCTTCTCCTCTGCCATCGCTGGCCGACAATGCTCCCCCGAATAGCTCGGGATCGGCCTGCTTCTCACATACGACTCTCAACAGGGAGGAGAGTGGAAGGAGAGAGTCTCCGGACCCTCCTCGCTCTAGCTTCATGCCGCATAAAGTAGGTCCCTTTCATGATGTACTTGGACCAAGCTGAATAACATGTTTGTATGTTTTTATTTTTCTCTATTTAATTTACCTTTTTTTACTTTTTTATATTTGTATATATCATTTAATTTCTTCGTTATGTTTGGAATAAGTAGTATATTTTTGTTTTTTCATATACCTTTCATGGTAAATACATGGATATTGTTTCCAAGATACAATGACTAGTTCTTCAAAAAGTTATGAACATATGGTTTTAATTACTACATCAACATTTTTCAAAATAAATGAGCATTTCTTTGGAGTATGCCAACATTTCTATTGATACCTATGAACATTTTGAAATTGGTATACAAATATTTTTATGTATCACACACATTAAATAAATATTTGTTGACAAACTATTTTTGTGATTCTTTGGAGCATTATACATTAGTAGTAGCATGATTATTTTATATAATGCACACATACAGATTTCTAATTTATATGAATAGATTATAAAATATTAAAACATGTAAATGTAATTTATGATAATAGTAATATTATTATTTGCAGTACTCCCTCTTTCCCAAATTAGGAAGCATATTAGGTTTGGTCAAAACCAATTTTTATAAAGTTTGACCAACTATATGTTAAAACATACTAACTTCTCTAATGTAAAATGCATTATATATAAAAATATAGTTCATGATGATTCTAATAATATTGAGTTGATGTCGTAGATTTTAATACTATTTTCTAGATATTTAGTCAAAGTTTATTAAATTTGACTTTTACCAAAACTAATATGTGTCCTAATTTGGGAAGGAGGGAGTACTATGAAATATGCATATTGTAGTAAGAATAAAAACTATGTGTATTAATACGTCGCCATAGTGGCTGGTCCATTAACACTGCGCTTGAAACATCCCGCTTTGATTCACCATCTGCTAGAGCCCAACAATGCTACGACAAGAAGTCTGCATTGAAACCCATTGAAGCATGTTCGGGGGCAGAAGGGCAATGTCTATCTCCCGCCCATTGCATACGTTCACAACGCATGACTCATGTTCCGTCTCGTCTCTCCCCTTGAGAGTCGACTCCCCCTTCCTCTGTCGTCCCTTTCATTCCTTCTCTCCGGTGGCCATGGCGGCCGGAGAGAAGATGGTTTACATGGTAGGCTCTCTATTTAAAGAGTAGTGGTAGGGTTAGTTTCCGTTTGTTTTTCCCAGGTAGTGTTTGAGGATAGGGTGGAGATCGGAGGCCTCTAGATCTTCAATGCCATGGTTTTGATCTGCTCGATGGCGCCTCCTCCGTGGCTGGCGGTGGTTCTGGTGGAGCGGTTCGAGTCGTGCATCCCACCTAATAGGTATGGCCAGAGGAGCTTGGACTGGGGCGTGTTGGGATACGTCTAGATCTGGGTGGTGTCCTTCTTCTCCATGCCGGAGCTCTCGTGGCAAGAGATGGTGGCGATGACGAGGGAGGTCCCCAACTCCTTCAATAAAGGCCGTGTTTTTGGCAGGCGGAGCTCCTTCTTCCTCCTGGCCGCCATGGTGGCGTGGAGGTGGGTAGGAGCGACATCGAGGCTCGTGGGTCCTGAGTAGCTCTGGGAGTTGCTGCTGATCAAGACAATGCTTCTCAGCGACGACGCTCAAGTCGAAGCTATCTCTGGCTGGCGTGACCATGTTCTTTAACATCCATGGTGGAGGCCCTCTATGGATCCATCCGCCGGAGCTCGGTGCTATCTTGCCCCCAAGTGATTCATTCCCGGGAGCAAATTGGCGACCGGTGGCATGAGATTCTCGCCAGGATGGAGGCCACCTCGAGCACAATCTCTGACCTCGGCGCAACTTGGAGGTCACCAGCGACCGGCGGCAAAGTGGCTCTAGGATTGGATTGCTTTTCCTTTTGTCCTAGGGTGCTTTTTGTATAGTTTCAGGCCCCTATCTCGAGTTTTTGGTCTTGTTGTGTAGTGGATGTCTATAGGGACCTGGATGTAATTTGTACCTACTGATTTAATATATAGCAACTTCTACGCCCTTTGGGCCGTTTCCCTGGTCAAAAAAAGATAGGCGCTAGTGGTTGGTAGGCCCATTGGCATTGTTTTCCTTTTTTCTTTTTGTAATTTTCTCTTTTTTATTTTCTGCTTTTTCTCTTTCATGTTTTATGTTTTCCTTTACCTTTTTACTTTTTACTTTAATTTTTATGATTTGTAAAATAATTATATTTAAAAAAATATATGGATTTTGAAAAACACATAGATTTGAGAATATTCATATTTTAAAAATTGTTTGGATTTGAAAACATTTAAATTTTGGAAAATGTTTTGATTTCAAAAGGTTCATATTTCAAAATTGTTCACATTTTGGAAAAATAGGTTTAAAAATATTAGTAATTTTCAAAATATTTTTTTTATAAAAAAGGTCAGATTTTGAATAACACAAAAAACAGAAAAATTAAGATAAAATAATATAAAAGAAATTGCACCTGTTATTGGGCTACATTGGAAGTGGCCCATGAAGAAAACGTGCATGTGTGCGCTATTAGTGCTCAGCGGGATACAGGAGTTCCCGGCAGAAGTAATAACACTTCCTCCGATTTAAATTAGTGTTCTCGGATTTAGTTACATCCGAATATAGCCAAATTTGAGAACACTAATTAGAATCGGAGGGAGTGTTGGTCCATTTCCAAGTATGCCGGTGTGCTGTTTATTCTGACATGTGAGATACTGACATGACAAAAAGAAATGAAGTTGACTATGCACTAGGGGTCACTAGTCTCATCACCCAGCTTCGTTCTCATCAATCGTTTGACTTTTAAGTAAACTTGGTCCAAAATAACCGAACTTTGGCCAGATCGACTGTTAGCTTCAAGTTCTAGAGCCAGGGGCACCAACGCTTTGACGTTAGAGATTGCAAAGGCAAGAGCCCACAGAGCTGCCTTGGCCTCAGCCTCGGCATCCAGTTCATCGGGCGTTGGGGCCATCAGGAGAAAGGAAGAAGGGGTAGATGGGATTAGGAAGGGAAAAGGTGGATCGGGGTTCTAGTCTGATACCATGATAGCGAGTATACAAAACGCTGCGTCGTTTGTATTACAGAGTTGTTGCTTTATACATAACAAGAATGAAGATGGATCGGTTCAGCTAACCAGGGAGCCTAACGGTTCAGATAACACTAGTAGTTGAGGGGTTCAGGTAATTAAGGTAGTCCGTCGGTTCAGCTAACATCGACCACCATGGGTGCGGTTGCACATCCATGCGCGCTGGCTAAAGAAACAGATTGCGTATCCACATATACACATCTTCTAGTAATGTATATGTGCGTATATTTCCACTGTAGAAACTACAGAGACAGAGATGAATGCACCTAAAGATAAGGGCGGCCTAGCAAATCTCTATGCCATGTTCCTGAAATCACTTGTTGCAGTACATGTTAGATAGTTTGAATTTCTTCTTGCCGACATACATTCATATGTCAATTATGCAATCATATGTACTACTAGAGTACTATAATAGATTAATCAGTAGGAGATATGGGCACGACTCTAGCTAATATAGACATTACCGGCCAGATCAACAGCCAGCCGGCTTAAGTCAATGGTTTTAAGTCAACTTCCCAATTTACTACAGCTTTGTCTCTTTGGTCAGATGCGAATTATCAACACCTGAACCTGAACCTGAACCTTGAAATGATCCCTCCATGCAATGCATGTACTCGACCAGATTCTTCTTTGATTTTCTTCTCATATTTTTTGTGTACAAGGTGGTTCGGTGATGTAGAGACAACAACGCATATGAGCTTCTTGGTTTAAATGTTGACATCACTTGGACATATATAAAGCAGATGAAAACTATACTCTTGGTTGACCGTAGTTTATTTGTCATGCAGAATACTTTTAGAACCCACATATGACATTTGGTAAACTGAAAGATTAATTTAAAGGTATTATGCGTACACTTGCTTAGTAGCTAGCAACATATAGCGTCATGCATGATGTCATAGCATGACTGCCTGGGATTGATCGCTATAGCTCTGTCTATCTGAATCGAAACATGATGCTTGTTCTTCGTTAAAGGGTGCATTTTCTAGGGATTTATTAGTTGTTTTAGGGCATGCACAATGGTTGATAAGATCAGTTTATCTTAATCTCTTCACGTAATCTAGTTATAACAATAAAATATGATGTATTATGAGTTATTTCTTAGTCTTATCTTTAAAAATAGGCATTACTAAATATGTGGTGAAAGATTGTTGTTAAGAGATCATCCCGTAATTAACTGCAGCTTTCTCTTTCCTCCACCTCATGCCTCCTATGATTCATATGGTAGGAAATTTAAAGGAGTAGGAAATAAAAAAGGATTGGGATGCCCTTCCCAATTGGATCCTATGGACATAGGAAATCTCACACACGGTTGTTTGATTGCTGCAAAGGATTTTTACCATGAGGTCTGACCTCATGCAGAGTTTCATACTAAATAAACTATAGAGTTCATGTGGGAACTAATCCGATATGATGCAATCCCGTGAATCAAACGTCTCTGAGAGGTAAAATTCCAGAGGGTCTGAATTATCTATAAGCTTAAGCTTGAGCAAAATCCTGGCCATCCGAGGCATCTGTCGCACACGGCGTGCTCGCTATCGATCGATCGTTGCACCTGGGACCTCCATCTCCCCGTCCCCACTCCCCACCGCTGCCGCACCCATCCCGGTACCAGCGCGAGATAAGGCGAGCAAGGGAGGATAGGACCTCAATCTATTGATCTCGTCATGACGGAGACGGAGGTAGAGGCGCTAGCCTTGTCCTATATAAATCCTGAGGAAATCTTGAAATCAAAGGAGGCCTCAGTGTTTGTCCAACCTGACATTCCTAAGATATCACCATTGTACATGTCCTTCTTGAAAATAATAAAATGCACACTTAATAAAATAGGAAAAATTAGCAGGCACAGTTTTTTGCGGGATTAGAAGGCTCGAACTTAACATGTCTTGCTGCTGAGTCGGTTAATACATGTATCTAGAGTTTCTCAAAGAATTTCTGTTACCACCAGTAGTTTTGAGAGTTTTTTTTACTTGTGAATCCGCGTCATGATTAGATTGTTTTCTCTTTCTCTTCGTCTTTTGCTTGTTGCGACGAGAGATGACTTAGTAGTTGGCAGCTCGTTGCATTTATTTCGAAGTCAATTTATTTTTCTATTTATTTCATTGTCCATTTTTTACTCCTGAACCGAACCATATGAAAACTAAAGTAATATTTGACCTGATTTATTTCTTAGTTAACCAGATTCTCCACGTCCTAAAAAGATCATGCCAGTTCCCTGCGCCCCCAGAAAAAAGCATTTGTAATGATAAGGACGGCCTACCAAATCTCTCGGTTCAATTCAATATTACTTCTTATGATGATGATTGCCCCTCTCGGTTTGCGTATAGTTTCATTTCTTAAATTTCCTTGCTTGACTAACCAAGTTCGGTCTACATGCAAGTTTCATGCTTAACTAGTGAAGTATTTATTCCTCTAACCGAGTCAGAGCGTTGAACTTAAATGTATAATCGCCTATCTAAAATAGAAAGATGCTGCCTGATGTTCTTGCTTAATAAAAGGTTCATTGTAGCTGTCAAGTTTGGGTTGCTGTATCAGCTGCTAGTTTGTACGTTTGAGATGTAAAGAATGGCCCGAATGATCTCTGAACTTCGTGAACTTTTGGGATAAATGAAACTCTCCTAAAATGTAAAAACTGAACTAACTTTGAACTTGTCTAACATTCATGAGTGATGTACGCACACCTTTTTATTTATTATTCAACCCATTTTCAAAGACCAGTTCAAACTAATGACCTTGCCTGGCCTGCCATCGCTGAGACCATTGTGTGTGTCCTCGGTGTGTAAGTCGCTGAGACCCCGCCATGCCACATAGGTGAGACTCACCAATGTCGTTGTGGTAGATGCAACCGTTCCACTTCTTGCCTCCTCCATCTAGTAGTTGTTCCAAAAACAATGCCATCATGAGGGAGAATGACACAAAAGCATCGCCATCGTTCGATCTAGTATACCTAGATCTGGGGTTTCTCCCGAAGCAGCATGAGTGAGTAGATGATGACTGCAACAACGATGCCTTGAACAAGCTAACAACGCATATATGCTGCCATCGCCTGCCGTGATCGGAGTCGGAGATTGGTTTTCACCGACAACCTCGTCTCCCCAACTAGCTGCCAGGCCAGATACCAGATCAAGGATCCACCACAACCGGCCGGTCAACCAACTCTGGCAGAAGAGGAGGACACCACCGCCATGCCCGAGACTAATGCTCCAGACATCCTCGTTCTATGAACCTAGCACCAGGAGTGTCGCGTACCACGGACGGAGAAGCCTAGATGGAGCAGGTGCAGCCACCGCGACCCATCCAGGCCCAAACCCATATCAGACCCGACAGGGCACCGTCACCTGCCACTTCGATCCGCCAAGGACCGCTAGCCACCGCCAGGCCATGACACCACCGTTGATGAGACTAGTGTGGGCGCCGCCACCGCCGCGCTACACGGGCTTTCCCTCGGATGTCCTCAGCGGCAGCGGGAGAAGAGGAGGTGGACGGGGCGGCTAGAAGGGGAGGTCGGAGCCTTCTAGTGCAGATCGACGCGTCCGCATGGGATGGGTCATGGGAGCTTTCACCTAAATTTGGGGGAAGATTTCACTTGCCCTGTCCCTGCACCTTCTCGGGATGCACACAACCATTAAGCATCAATACTAGAATTGTTAGTATTGGTTAAAGGCTAGGTCTGGTCCTCAGGATAAATGGCATAAGTATGAGGATCGTCCGATCCTCAAGTGTAAATAAAAAACTCAATTTGCGTCCGCTAGGATTTAAACACATGTATTGAGTTTGTACATCCACTCGTATAACCATTAAATGGAGTATAATATACTCCGTGTAGCATAATACTTGTAGTTCACGAACGCTATATTTTTCTTGTCCTGTAACGGAGACTTTATGCCAAAAATGCTTTTGGAGGTCAAGCTCACTAGAGCCCTTTATTTATAAAATTCAAAAAATATATTTTAATGCTTCAAAACAATTTGAAAAAAATACATGTAGATTATGAGATATACTTCAACCGTGCAATTTTTCAATCCGAAAGACGTTGTATTATGTGCTATAAAAAAAGACAAAGTTTGACAAGATTTGACACGTAATATTCATAAATCTAGATATGAATTTTTTTATGTAGCCTATCATGCAATATATTTAGGATTGAAAGTTTGTACACTTGAAGTATACATCATGACCTATATCTATAAAAAATTAGATATTTTGACATTTTAAAAGTACATTTTTGAATGTTCAAAATAAAGAGCTCCAGTGAGCCCAGGAGCCAAATCGACGCACTCGGCAACCCTAGCAGTGGTGCATCTCAGTAGCCCTATCTACCAGGAAGCACACACTGTACCCACATACCTATATTATATATGCATTTTAGACACGTATTAGACACACACATATCGATCATAAAGAAAACCCAAGTTTTATTTACTTTGAGCAAGTATCTCTAGGACAATATGGATTATGAGATGAACCATGATACCAAAGAATTATGGAGGGAAATATATCTCCATTTCACATATTATGATGATAATCTCATGCTTTAGTTTCATGGAACAGCCAATATGATTGACTTCTTAGCGATCATGTTAAACCACATGCGGAGTTTGGTGATAGTCTTGTGGACTCCTGGCTCACTGAGACATATGATTGCGATAGGTAGGATCTGTATGATCATTAACTGAAATCATGAAGCCTCATGCTAATTAGTTTGTGAGCCTTCACAACATTAATCTTTACCGAGTAGTAGGAAGACACTTTGACACCAAATAGACACTCGCATAAACTTTATATCCTCTCATGTTTTTGGGGTAAGGTAATATTTGTCATCATCTTTTTTTCATTGTCTGTTTTGCCCGAGGCTCATGTCTTATGCATGCATGTTTCTATTGAAGCCTTGCCTTCGGTCATTATCTTATATGGAGTGTTGAGCAAGAGACCAAGCAAGCTATCACACTCATCTTTCACAACATGCATGAAATCTATACAATGATGATTGCATAACATTTTCATTAACGGAAGACCTGGAATACAAATTTGCCTCTCCACACGGTAGCACCTATGTTTGTCTACAAATACTTGTTCTCCGGTCTTCTCCACCAGAATCAAGCGACTCTCAGCTTCCCTGCTAAAGTTTTGTTCTATGTCCTCCATGGGCGATCGAGTAGAAGCCACCTTCGATGACCCATGTACACGATTATTTTTTATCCTTTCAAGTAAACACTTGTCATGTTCTCTTGGAAGGTAACCCATGCATTCTACCCATGGGTAGTTTGACGGGAATTGTATCCATACACGCGATAATCACTGATTGTTGTGACCAAAAGACGTTTCATAGGTAAGTAATCTTATTTGAATGTGTCCCAAACCTAGGTCTCTAGTTCCCAAAGTATCTTTATTTCATCCTTTAAAAGTTGGTGATATACGTTAAGATCGTTTTCTGGTTGTTTCGCCCCCTGAATTAACATAATATAAGGTGTATATAATTCTGATTCATGCACAACTAAGGAGGAATGGTGTTCATTGATATAAACACAAGCCATGTGATGAATCTGATGCTCATGTTGTTGAATACATTTATTCCATTTGTACTCATAAAAAACCGTACATTTCTTGAATCTTTGCCAAAATACTATATTTATGTTGATCACGGTCCACTAGAATCATATCACCAAGGGCTCTATGATCATTTCACTCATCTGCATGCCTAACTCCTTACATTAGTTATTACCTCGTTTTGTGTTCCACCGACTAGTGATGTGGTGTCCGCTATGCACATTTTTGTAGTAGTGGTTACAACTTTGTGTGTCTATTGTGTTGGATTAGATACTTCAAGAATTTTGTCTTCAAAAATAATTTCCTCAATAAATTTTGCAATGAAAAATAGGGGTCAACTCTGACAAAAACAATATCAAAATCAACAACTTTAAGGGAACGAGATAAAGAAATTACTCTTTTGAATTTGGTGCACCCACTACCAATCTGAGATTTTCTTAAGTCTTAGCCAATTAGGTTTAGCTGTCCGGTTCACTTCGAGATTTCTAATTTTTTTCGTCATAGAAATATTTATTTTATTATTATTTCAACATCTTTTTCTTTCTATCATGCAATAGATCTCGTTAAAGCCAGTTGACTTATCCGGTATGTTCGGTGACTTATTTTCTTACAGGGCCACCTTTCCTTTAAATTATTTTATTTTTAAACCGTCAGGTGCCCATCCAACATCTTATAATTCCATGCACGTCTCCTTCCCCTCTTCCTCGTCCTAGGTGATGCCACCTTATTATGACCCTTCCAATATCGTCTCTACTACCCGCACAACCACTCAGCATGGTTGTTGCATCCGCCTTTGTCCAAAAATTCTCCGAAGCTCGGTTTTCCCAAACAACTAAAGATTAGCAAAAGTTGAATTATTTACTCTCTCCATATTACAAAAAAAAATGTTGTTTTGGACATTCATACAATCTTCAAAATTTACCTTTGACCATTACTTTTTCTATATAATAAATATGTAAATATTATAAAACTATTATGAATATACTTTTCTAAACTAAACAATATGATTTACAACTGACCAATCAAAATATTTAAATTATAGACAGAATTCTACAAGTTTGACTCACAACATAATATCCAATAGCACATTTATTTGAGATATGGATGGAGTATGTTCTTCCACGCCGGGCCTCTTGTAGTTGTAACATGGTTGCCACATCTTGCTTTGTCCAAAAATATTGTCTCAAGCTCAATTTTTTTGAAACAACTAAAGAATCGCAAATGTTTAATTATTTATGATCTCCACATCACAAAAGATGTCTTTTTGGACATAGATACAATCTTCAAGATTTACCTTTGACAACTAATTTTAATATATAATAAAAATATAAAATATTTCAAAACTATTATGAATATACTTTCTAAAATAAACAATATACTCCTTCTGTTCAGAAATGTAAGACATTTTAGCTTTGTGAATAGAATGTATCTAGATGTCTTTTAGTGTATAGGTTCACTCCGAATTAATCTATACACAAAAGTCGTCTAGATATATTCGTTTCACAAAGCTAAAATATCTTATATTTCTGGACGGAGTAGGATTTAGAACATACTAATATAAATATTTAAAATTGTATAGTCAAAGCTTTACAAGTTTGACTTACAACATACTATCCAATATCACATTTATTTGTGATATAGAAGGAGTATGTTCTTCCATGCGTGGCGACTCCATGCAGGCCGGCCGGCGATCGATCGCTTGGAATAAATCGAAGGTTGTTGGCTAGGCGGCCGGCTGCGCAGGGCCTCTTGTGTAGTGCTGCATATCTCTGCGTATCAGGCCGTCAGAGATCACGAACAGCTAGGTCTTAGTTAATTATGAGCGACTCGTAAGTCGAACCTCCTCTCCATCATCCATCACGCTCCCGCTATATACCTAGCAGTATAAATAACCTAGCATGGACATGTCTCAACTCGTATCAGTAGCAGCTGTCACCTACGACAATCACGTACACGTGTAGGAGATATCGACCGACTAGTCCGGCAAGGAGAGAGTTAATGGCCGCTGCCGCCGCCACCTCACGCCGGAGCATGGAGGATAGGTGGGGCCTCGCCGGAACCACGGCGCTCGTCACCGGCGGCACCAAAGGGATCGGGTACGTCCATATATGATTACTCTGACCAAACTACGATCAATGTTACATGTTGGGCCGGTGTTATACGGTAGTATTAACGTGCATGGGCTTTCATGGTGGTAATGGTCGACAGGCATGCGATTGTGGAGGAGCTGGCGCGGCACGGCGCGAGGGTGCACACGTGCTCCCGGAACGCGGTGGAGCTGGAGGTGTGCCGTCGGCGGTGGGAGGAGAAGAACCTCGACGTCACCGTGTCCGTCTGCGACGTGTCCGTGCGCGCCGAGAGGGAGAAGCTCATGGAGACGGTGAAACAGGCCTTCGGCGGCAGGCTGGACGTCCTTGTGAACAACGCCGGGCAGTCGATGGTGAAGGCGGCGACGGAGTGCACCGGCGAGGACTACGCGCGGGTGATGGCCACCAACCTGGAGTCGTGCTTCCACCTCGCCCAGCTCGCACACCCGCTCCTCCTCTCCGGGGGCCGCCGGAGCAGCGTCGTCCACATCTCCTCCATCGCCGGGTTCGTCGGCTTCCCGGGCCTCGCCGTCTACTCCATGACGAAAGGAGCGATGAACCAGCTTACCCGCAGCCTCGCCGCCGAGTGGGCCGGCGACGGCATACGCGTCAACTGCGTCGCGCCCGGTGGCATCAACACCGACATCGCCAAGGACGTGGTAACTAATCGACGGAGCTATATATTATCAATTATAGTAGCTAGCAGTTCCACGGTTCAATTTTGATTCAGTTTTTCCGATCTGTGTTTGTGTCGAGCAGGAGACGATGGACCCGGAGATGGTGAAGAGCCAGGCGGCGCGGGTGCCGTTGGGACGGCTGGGCGAGACGGCGGAAGTGGCTTCGGTGGTAGCCTTCCTCTGCATGCCGGCGGCCTCCTACATCACCGGCCAAGTCATCCGTGTCGACGGGGGACACGCCATAGCTTAACTGCGGCAGCGCCTGTCGATCGCGTGTATGCGTTGAGTCCACTTATTGTACGACACCCCCTGCGGGCTAGCTAAAGCCCTTTGCATACGTGGTGATGCATGTCTCGTTTTTTCCTCCGTATATCAGCTCTTGTACATGTACGTGTCGTGATTACGTCTCAAGGTGAAGCGTGTATATTCTCGGATTGTTGTTCTTTGCTTGCCGTTGTTTGGACTTTGCACTACAGGAAAGGAGACATGCACCCGACGGCCAACTCCTGTCGCCTTAGACCCCATTGGTTGGACAGTTAGAAGGGCAATGGTACCCCCAGCCAATCAGAGTTCAAACCTAGGTTTGACGCTTTGGTGTCTCATAAAGGCGGAATATTCTTTCAGTGGGAGGCGACGTTTTCGTCGACAGCGAGGCGCCTGCGGTGACTTCGTCAATCTCAAGACCCGCCGGCTCAGTCTCTCGGAGATGCTCATAGGGGTAGGATGTGCGTGCGTGTGTTCATAGGGGTGAGTGTATGTACGCATTGTGAGCGTCTGCATTTGTACTGTGTTTCTCAAAAAAAAGACCACATTGCCGTCTAAGTAGCCTACGCCGACGCCGATGGCTGGCGTCGATGTTTTCCCCCATAGGAGCCCCTCTTGCCGTCAGCGTAGAAAGGCTGTGGGCGTATATAGCTATGCCGACGGCAAAGCCGTCGGTGTAGGCTAGATGGCCCCACCTAGATGGATAAAGGTCGTTTGGCTATGCCGACGGCAAAGCCGTCCGCCTAGTTCTTTTTTCCAAAAAAGTCTGAATTTTTTGTTTTTCAACAAGAAAATTCAAAATTTTCCCAAATTTTGAATTATTTAACTCACTAAACTCATAAATGCATTTTAACTCTAAGTACACTTAACCTCAAATTAAATTGCACTTGTGGTCAAACTTTCCGATCGTACCCATCCTAACACTACTCCAGCCTAGTACGCTTAACTTCTCCGTTCCTTGCAATTATGTCACATAATTTGACACCACGCGAATGTTTCACATTGTTTCGATCTTTTTGAATTTCTTATGCACGTTTCAAAGTATGGTCAAAACGGCGGGCATGAAAATTATAGCTTGGGACCGAGTCTCGCTAAACTTGAACTGGATCTATAATGAAATAGCATATTGTGAACCTAAAAATAATTTTTCTAAAAAATCATGAGCATTAGATCATATACATGTAGTTCAAATATTACCCACTTCCTACCGATTTGGCATGAATTTGTCTTTTTCACGAGGGATGAAAGAAAAAGTTTAAGGTACTCTGGTTGGCATATTGTCTAAGATGGTCTAGTATTTTTAAAAAATAGGGTGGTACAATTTTAAAACTTTTATTTGTGGGTTTGCTTCATAAAACACCCCGTTTTTAGCACTCGGTAAATAGAAAATGGCTTTTTAGTGCGATGGATAGGAAAACTTTCTCCTGTAACATTGTTCGCCATCCCAAGATGCACATGCATGCACAATATGGACACATTATCACAAACTATGCAACGATTGCAACACTAACATTGTCGTTTGGCCCGAAAGTCATGAAACTTCGAACATGATAGCTTATTTGTGAGAAAGTTTTTTTGAGATATTTACAATATTCCAAGTTTGATATTTTTTCTTACAACTATGTCACATAATATGACACGACATGAAGGTTTCACATTGTTTCGATCGTTTTTGAATTTCTTATGCCCGTTTCAAACTATGTTCAAAGCGGTGGGCATGAAGATTATTATTCAAAATAATATGTAAATATTTAAGTGTGAGTAGATAGATCTTATTTTTATGCAATTTTTGATATATTATTTGTATATTTTTGAATTAGAATGGTTTAGTTATGATTTTTCTAAGATTCATGTGGTAAAAGAGAAAATAGCTAGGTGCCGTCGGCATCGACGTAGCTGTGAAACCTACTCAATTGGCAATTCGTTCGGCGTAGATCTGACGCCGTCGCATCCTCGTCATGGTAGACCCTTTCAGGCCCACGCGCCAGATGCTACACCGACGGCTTATCTACGCCGACGGTGGTCGTCGGCTTTGTCGGGCCTACGCCGACGGCAAAGTTGGGCCGACGGTCGTGTTTCCCGGCTGCCCAACCCAGCCACTATCAACACCCGGATTGTTAACCCCACATGCCTGTTATGCCATACATCATAATTCCAGAATTACCATTTTTGCGAGACATAACAGATTAAATATCACCGTACATCATCCATTACAAACTATAATAAAGTTTTACACAAATAAAGGATCTCATGATCCAGTCTTAATACAAACTAGCAGCAGAATAATAAAGCATAGTAATGGGTTCCATCTTCAGTGTCACAGGCATTGCCGACGATGGGAGATGATCCTAGTTGTCGTAGCCGTCCTGCTGTCCATCTTCCTGATAGTTCTCCTCATAGTATGGCCACAGGAATAGCCAGGGACAAAGACATGAGTACTCTTTAAGTACTCGAAAACTATCACTAACAAGTAAGGTAGTTCTAGTAGGAATACTAAGCTCTAGGTTTATTTGCAAAAGCTATATTTATCTTAAGCTGAGTTCAGAAGTAAAGAAAGCTAACTTAATGTTCTAAAATCACCTAAGTGGGAAACTAGTTTTCAGCTTCACAACCCTGTTGTGGTCAAGTCAAAGTCACAATTTATTTCACAAGACATTTTGAAAACATCTGACAATGGAACAGTATGGCCACTCCAACTGTCCATGACCGCGGACGCGGCTATTTGAATAGTTTGACACTCTGTAGAGGCGGTACACTTTCACCACAAAATTCGATACATCCGTCAGGGATGTAACAACCTAAATCTTTAATCAATGTTATCAAGATCCAAATCACCCAATTTAGGGTTAACAAAAACTTTTTATCATTAAAAACAATTATGATTGTATGTGTGTTTGCATTAATATAGAATTGTTTGAAAATGCCATGTTTGTTTGTTCTAATGATTGTAAAATGATTCAAAGGTGAATGTCACATCATTCTAGATCATTTAAAAACAAAATCCAAAGAAAAAGAAATCAAATAAGAATAAAAAGACCAAATGGTCATTTTGACCATTTTAATCCACTAGGCCACTTTAGGTGTTCCTAGAAGTCAATTCTAACAGAAATAATTCTAATTCTTTTCACCCCTTGCTAGTACAAGTAAAGATCTACCAAGGTCCACTTTGAAATCTTACAAAAACATTTAAACACTAATTTTAAATGGCATTTGAAAATGGAATCCATTTCATATGCATAGATCCCACTTTTTCAAAAACCACTCAAATGAGTTCACCTTGACAATCCCAAGCAACCACAGATGATCAAGCTTGTGACTAACACACCCACCAAAAATCTTTTCAAAATTCAAAACTAAAATTCTTGCGGCCATTGTGTTGAACACCTTGTGATCACAATCTAATTTCCCTAATACTGTTTTGATCAATGCATTGTCGAACCATTTGGCTAAATCTTTATCCCCTGGTCATCCCAGCACCAACCAAAGCCTCTAAGCATATCCCCTTCACTGTATGCGCAGTGCTGTGCCACCCCGAGTCCATGCTCGCCGATCGACCATGCCCAAGTCGCAGGAGACCGCCCCGCCCTCTTCCGCCGCACCAGGGAGATATGCGTGATCACACCGTCGCCCCTATCCCTTCCGCAAGCGCTGCCAAGCCCTGGACCACCGCAGAACGCCCGCGCCCACCGCCTCTGCCCCATGCGCAGACCACGCCAGTGCGCCGCCCTCGACAGCCTCGCACAAGCCATGCCTTTCCCTCAGCTCGCGTGCCCGCTCCGCCTTAACACCAGCACGCCACTAGACATACCCATTTCCCGCCACACGACCAGCACCCACCGTGAGCCGCGTCTAACGCCGCCGCTCCCGCTCAGAGCGCTAGCCACGCTCGACCAAACACCACCGCCCCTAGCCGCGCCATTACGCCGTAGATGACCACGAGGAGGCAGATCACATATAGCAAAAATAACAAGACAGAGACTTTTCTGCATTCAAACATTTTTCAAAAATCAACCATAATAACTTTTGAGTTGATTCCAACTCTCAAAAATCACATTTGACAATACCTATCTGAATATGTAAAAATATTTAGGTTTGCATGCTGTGACATTGGACTAGTACCAATGCTATTAGGGCATTTCTAGTCACTTTAAATCATTAAAATGATAAACTTAAACTGATTAAAATATGATCAAACATTTAAATCACATTCCCATGCATTAGAATATGTGGTGATGACATGTGTCCACATGATCCCATATTTTAATTGGAGAATATTAAATCTTAAGTAATTTCAATGAGTAGAAATTACTTTTCTCAAATAAATGAAATGAAACTAGTTCATTAAATCTTGTGATGATTATGATGATGCTAGATCATCAAGTGTGTGCCTTAGTGTACAAAATAGACTAGTTAAGTATTGTTTGGTGATTGTGTATCCCATATGTATTTATAGACGATAGTACCGACTAAGTCTACGAGGAGGAGGAGTTCTACCCTGAATAAGACGAGGAGAATTTCACCCACTGCACCAACCAAGGCAAGCTAACACTTGCAAGTAGTATACTATGGCAAGCCATCACTAGATGCTAGTTAACCTAAGCAAGATGCATTAGGCATGCTTTGGTTATACCCTCTTTGATTTATACCCATCCCAAGTTTTACTTGCAAGCTTTACTCTCTTTTGCTTTACTAAAGTTCTTTACTTTATTTATAGATAACATAAAGAGTATAAAACTTGGCCTATCTAGTTAGACTTAGATGTCATTCTATGGCATGAGATTGATATTAGCATCCCTCATTAGTGAACACTCTTAACCTTAGTTACTAGCGTTAAGCATAAAACTTGATCACTTTAGATGGGAATACTTGGTGAAAATGATTATGAAAACCTTGGAATGATGAGTCATTCTATTGAGATGTTTTGACATGTGTTGAGAAACACAAATGGTTTATGATGATGAAAATGTTGAGGCATGAGCCTTATCCCTTTTATAAAAACTGATGGTTGGGTTCGGATGCGATAGCATTCCAATTTTACCATACAACCACAATACCTGAATTGGGTAAGGCTTAGACGGAAGTTTATATGCATTAGTATGAGTTCCCTCGCGGGAGAGGTCTGAGCTGAGGCTACCTCTCAATGTTGTCCACCTATGCAGTGCCCAGGATGGCAGGTGGCCATGGCTGAGAGGCCAAGCTCATAGGAGAGGTGCTTGTACTAGGGTGTGTAATTGAAAGGTTATGATTGATTATCCGCATACTAAGTATGATGATTCAGGGTTATCCCTGACAGATGTATCGAAATTTGTGGTGAAAGTGTACCACCTCTACAGAATGTCAAACTATTCGAATAGCCACGTCCGCGGTCATGGACAGTTGGAGTGGCCGTACTGTTCCGTCGTCAGATGTTTTCAAAATGAATTATGACTTTGACTTGACCACAACATGGTTGTGACTATGAAAACTAAGTTCCCACTTAGGTGATTTAGCACTTTATTTTATCTTTCTTTATTTCTGAACTCATCTTAGGTTTAAATTTTAACTTTGCAAATAAACTTAGAGTTTAACATTCCTACTAGAACTACCTTACTTGTTAGTGATAGTTTGCGAGTACTTAAAGAGTACTCATGGCTTTGTCCCTGGCTATTCCTGTGGCTAGACTATGAGGAGGACTATCTAGAAGAAGGACAACAGGATGGCTACGACAACTCCATCGTCAGCATTGCTTGTGACACTGAAGATGGACCCCACCGCTACGCTTATTATTCCGCTACTTGTTTGTAGTAAGACTGGATTATGATATCCTTTATTTGTGTAAGACCTTATTATGGTTTGTAATGAATGTGTACTGTGATATCCAATCTGTTATGTCTCGCAAAAATGGTAATCCTGGGATTGCGATGTATGGCATAACAGGCATCTGGGATTAAAAATCCGGGTGTTGACAAGTTGGTATCAGAGCCATCCTAACCATAGGAGTCCCTAGTTAGAATGGACGTCCAAACAAAATAATTAGTTTTAAAACAAAAAGAAGTGAGTATTTATGAAAACCTATCCCCATTCTTATCCTTAAGATTCTTTCAAAAAAATTCATGTCCCTCAAAAATTCTTACATTACTACATAAAAGTTGACACACTTGATCACTTCACTAACTTACTCATCCTAAATTCTTATAGATGGAAGTTCAGTACTGCAAGTTCTACCAGTTTGGCAACGGAGGCCAACTGATCTTCGAGAGGGATCTTGATGCACTGTCTGAGTACCTGGAGCGCCCGCATCCGGAATTCTTCGGAGCTCAACTCAATGACCACCCAGGAGGAGATCTACAATGGCTGATAGTTGCTGATGTTCGAGGCAAGATGGAAGCACCCCTGTCTGAGAAGATTCAATTCACCATGAGGGAGAACAACTGGCTAGATGGATTAGCCAGGGTTATGCATGAAGCTCTTGCCGGTCTTTGTGGACAGAACATCAACTTGATCCAGGGAACTCGCTTTGCTCACTATGCAAGGCGTGATTCTATGGGAATGCCGTTGGAGATGCCAAGTCACCCAGAGATGAGACACCAAGTGGAGAACCTTGACCTCCTACTGTATGATAGGTAGAAGGAATTGGACAATGCTCGAGAGTACGCCAACCAGAACCTTGCCATTGCTGCCCAGAAGGCCCAAACTTTCTCACTGCTCGTCAAGGATCGTCAATCACTTCGTCGTCAACGCGCAAAGAAGGATCACACCATAGCCGTCTTTGTAAGAAGGTGGCCGACCTCGAGAAGACCATCAAGGAGCAAGAAGCTCAACTTGCAGCAAAAGAAGAAGAGGGAGAAGGTGAAGACATCTAGGAGGATATTCACTCGTACCTCAGCAATGATGATGACTACCTAGAGGATGATGCCATGGACTTCTACACCGATGATGATGACTCTGACTTCATTGACGATGAGTAGAGGCACTAGAGCACTATCATAGGAGTGAAGAGTATCGGTCCCATTGTATCTTAGCTCATATAATGGTTCTTAAAACCATCTGTTTTCCTTTTGTTGTGGTGTGTGTGTGTGTTTGTATCGTGTGCTTTGATTGAATGAATGAATGAGAAGTGTTAGTTTGCCAAACCTGAGTCAAACTCAAAGTTTTAGCTTTTGAAAACAAAACATGAACCTTAGAACTTTCCCTCTTACCGCTTTATCTATCTCAATCTTCAGATGACTCGTGGAAACCAAGGAGGGAGCAGCTCATCGCAGGACCCGATGCTGCAGATTCTATAGATGCTAGTTTCGGACCACGAAGCTATTAGAGGAGAGCGCCAAGCCAACCTAGCCACCCTGCAACAGATCGCCCAGATGGCCCACAATAATCAAGGCCATGGAAATCATGATCATCATGGATCCAAGCTCAAGAACTTTCAGAATACCAATCCCCCTATCTTTAGCATGTCTGAAGACCCATTAGATGTAGATGATTGGTTGCAAACCATGGAGAATAACCTAGAAGTAGCAGGAGTTAACACAAATGAGCAAGTTCTGTTTGCCACCCACTATCTAGCAGGAGATGCAAGAGCTTGGTGGAACAACACCCACACAATGAACCACGGTCAAGTGATGATGTGGGAAGCTTTCAAGACCAAGTTTAGCCGCACCCATGTGCCACAAGGTTTAGTCACCAGAATGAGAGATGAGTTTAGAGAACTAAAGCAAGGCAGGATGACTATAGTAGAGTACCGTGACAGATTTCTATCTCTCGCTAGGTATGCACCTGATGAGATTAATACTGAAGCCAAGAAGAAGGAGAGATTCCTGAATGGATTGCATGATGAGATGCAAATGGTGTTAATCAACATTCATTTTGACGATCTCGAAGAGCTAGTCAACTCTGCCATCTAGATGGAAGGAAAGATCAGCCAAGCCAACGACAACCGCAAGCGCAGGATGATGCACCAGAGTGGATTCAACAGTCACCAGAAGTTCGCCCCAACCCGTCTGCAGGATATGCCCCAAGAAACAACATACCCTCAATGTCTCGTCCAAGCTACCCCAACCGTAGCGACGGAAATGTAAAGTACGGAGGAAATCACAACAACAACAACCCCGGCAACTCCAACAACTTCAACCGTGCACCGCCCAAGTCCAACAACAACAACAACAATACTGTCCCAAGGACTGGAAGCAATGCCGTGCCTGTTGCCGCCAAAGACAAGTCTCAGATTACTTGTTTTGAGTGTGGAGTGAAGGGTCACTACTCCAATGAGTGTCCCAAGAAGCTTGCAGTCACTGCCAATGTGAATGCACCAGCTCAGCAGCAACGCCGTGTTCAGCCCGGGAGAATATTTTCCCTAGGGAACTCTCTCAACCGCAATGGTCGTTTGTTCCACATGAACGCCGAAGAAGCCCAGGAAGCGCCAGATGTCGTGCTGGGTGTGTTTTCTATTAACTCAGTATTAGCAAGAGTGTTGTTTGATTCTGGAGCATCGCACTGATTTGTTACAGAAGAATTTGCATGCACTAGTAAGATTCATCCAACCAACTTGAAGCATGTCATGATAGTTCAAATACCTAGTTCAACCACCAAAGCTAGAAAATTTTGCAAGGTTGTACCTATCATAATACATGGGATAGATTTTTATGCCAATCTAATAGTACTTGGAACCAAAGGTTTGGAAGTAGTACTAGGAATGGATTGGATGTCGAAACATAAAGGATTGATCGACTGTGCCAAGAAAGCCATAGCCATGACCAGTAGCTCTAGAGTAACAGTAGAGCATATATCTGAAACCTTGCCCCGTCAATTCAAGTGCAACAAGAGTCTAGCCCTACCCACCATAGACCAAGTCAGAGTAGTCTGTGAATACCCCGATGTATTCCCAGATGAATTGTCCGGTATGCCCCCGGATCGGGATATCGAGTTCATTATTGAACTAATCCCTAGAACTGGACCCATAGCTCAGAGACCTTATACTATGAACCAATCTGAACTAGTGGAGCTGAAGAAACAACTTGATGCCATGCTGGCGAAAGGTTTGATTCAACCAAGCGCATCGCCATGGAGATCGCCGGTTCTGTTTGTCGACAAGAAAGATGGAGGTAACCGTTTGTGCATGATGACCCACAAGTATAGGGGGTGTATCACAGTATTTTTGATAAGTAAGAGTGTCGAACCCAACGAGGAGCAGAAGGTGCTGGCTAGTGGTATGGATCAGGAATTCTCTGCAAATACTTAGCAAACAGATTTTTAGGTTGTTTCGATAAAGCAAGTAAACAAAGTATGAGTAAATAAAAGACAGTAGGAATAAATGCAGCAAGTGGCCCAATCCTTTATGCAGCAAAGGACAAGCTGGTTGTATAACTTAAGATGACCAAACGTTCTCGAGGACACATGGGAAGACTGTCAAGTCCTTTCGCTTCATATAGTTGATTAGTCTTCTTTAGCTTGCTAAGTGTTGTGTGGGTGAACCTGTGCTAATCTACCAACCTTCCTAGGACTAATACACACTTGTGACTATATCCCTTGCAAACATCCGTAAGTACAAAAAAGTAATTAAGGTAGAAACCTAACCACACCTTTAAACTCTAAGACCCTTACGTCCCTTGTGCAATGGTTTCCTAACGGGGGTTCAGGTTTCTGTCACTCCGGCAACCCCTACGATTAGTAGGCAAATACACAATGCATTCCCTAGGCCCATATAGGTGAAGTGTCATGTAGTCGACGTTCACATGACACCACTAGAAGAAGTACACCAAAACTTAAATATCAAACTATTGAATCTTTCTCAACACAACTCCACTACTAACAAAATGACTTCTCCCATGTCCTCAAGAACAAAACGAACTACTCACAAGACATCATATGGATCATGATCAGAGATGGAATAATGATATATAACAATCTGAACATAAACAATAATTCAATGGTTCACTCAATAGCATCAACTACAAAGAGTAATCAACACCGGGAAAGTTTCCCCTATGAACTAATGCAAGATTCAACCCAATTATTACATCAATATGGAGATGGTGATGAGGGTGCTGATGGTGATGATGGTGGTGGTGATAATGATGATGATCCCGATGAAGTCCAGCTTGATGGTGGTGTTGATGGCGATGATCTCCCCTCTCGGGGAAGGAATTTCCCCGGCAGAAATCTGTCTGCCGGAGAGATCTTTCTCTCTCGGTGTTTTCCCTCCCGCAGAGGCGGCAAAATCTTTCTGTGGTCGCTGCCCGAGTCTTAGGGTTTCGGGAGGATAATATACGCCAGAGGGGAGTGCCAGGGGTGGACCAGGGCAACCACACCACCTGGTGGCGCGGCCTAGGCTGGCCCGCACCAAGGGGTGGTGTGGGCCCCCTATGGCCCATCTCCAGCCCCCCCTCTAGCTTCCTTCGTCTTCTAGAAAAATAGGATTTTCCGTATATTTTCTCGGATTTTCTGATCTTTGCGAATTTTGCCTCCAAACAGCACCTTTTCCATCAGAATCCTGACTGCAGCGGTCCATGCTCCAAAAGTCATCAACCATGCAAAAACAGATGAAATAACATAAGTATCACCTCTCAATACGAAATATATCAATGAATAACAGTGAATTATGACATAGAATAGTTATGCAAAATGGACGTATCAACTCCCCCCAAGCTTAGACTTCGCTTGTCCCTAAGCGAAACTGAGCTCAATAAACAAGACCTCAGGTTTATGGAGTGAAGAGTCGATAAAAGAATATGAACAAGAAGCATCACATTCATCAAATACATAGATCATAATAGAAGACAACTCACTATTATATAACTCAACTTGCAATAGGTAAAGGAAACACAATAAAGTAAATCATAATTGGTAATGGCAAACTTAGCTCTCGGTCGAAGAATAGTTGATAATTTGCTGGAGTTCACAAATAATTGGTTTTCAGTGATAGCTTTCAAAGTAGTAAACAACAAGATAAGAGCAATATGCAAAAAAAGGAACATAAGAAACATGATTGAATAAATCATCATATGAATGAATGGAACACAACAACTCAAAATACTTGCTGAGATAGAAGGGAGTAGGTTTACTGACTCAACTACAAAGTGAAAGAAAGGCCCTTCACGAAGGGAAGCAGGGATTGCAAGTCTCATGAAGAGCTCCCAAAAATTATGTACTTACTAGCTTTTAGCTCTCATTGCCCCTATCATAGGCATCTTTAGGTGATTAAGATTAAAGTGATCAAATATGAGGATATGCATTGACAAGTTGTAAATTGAGAATCTCATGTCCGTTGAATACGAGGGCCGCTCCTCATGCTACTCAAGTTTAGTCACCGGTAAGTCCTTGTCATCGTAAGCATATGTGTATCATAGAGAACCGCCAACGGGGTACCCCTTGCCCGATGATACGGAAGAATCCCCATATCAAAATGACAAGGCAAGCAGACAACAAGTATCTCAGCAATCTTCTTCTTTACCATGGGAATATGGTGCTTTTTTCTCTCTTTCCTCTTTTCATAATATCTTTTTTTTTCTCTTTTTCTCAATATCGGACTCTCTTTTTTTATAAGAAGAATGCTTCATAGATGCTCGTTATGGTTACGCTGCAGGTTTCCTCCATGTCAGCATGGATTAGACCAGCGGCCCAGGCGTTTCTCTAACACACATGCATAACTCCATGGACTTACAAGCTCCCCTTGGTACAAAAGAACATGATATCAACTTGGTACAAAGTACCAGTGCAATGTTGAAAGCGTTCCCCATGACAGCATGGTTCTGCTAATTCACAACTTACAAAGCGCAAGCATATACGCAACATAGATGAGCACAATGGTTCGAGTTTATTAAGTGCAAGAAAAGTAAAGTGTGCCATCAAGTTCGTGAGAGCTTTAATCACTAATTTTCACATAACAAGTTTAATTTGGGAGGTAGACAAAACAAGAATTTACTTGGAATAGCAATAATGCTAATAGGTAGGTATGGTGGACACAAATGGCATGGATTTTGGTTTAAAGGAGTGGATGCATGAGAAGAATTCCCTCTCAGTACAGGTTTTTGGCTAGCAAAGCTGGGTAGCAAGTATAAGAGTTGAAGGAAACAAACAAACATACAAGTGATAAAAACAAACATGCAATCTTCCTTGGAATCACAAAAGATCTTAACTAGAGAATACTAGACTTATGAGCAAATCAAGAAAGAAAGATGATGAAATTATTTTTCTTTAGAGTACTTCTATCTTTTTCATTCAACTCTCAAAAATAGTGTTGCTACTGACCGAGCCAGGTTTTCCAAAACCAACTAAATTAACTCAATGATCCCAAAGTGATACCAATACTAACAACAAGATCAATCATATAACCACGAATTGAAAACTAATACAAGCTATGAAAAAGAGTGAATGATAGAACTTCTCATTAATATTCCATAACGGATACTCACACCAAGGGATACATATCTAACGAGAGAGGGGACACTTCCATAATGCAAACCATACTACGTAATAACTCCTCTATTCATGATATGACTCTACTAATAAGGTAAAAAGATAGAAGATAGTGATGTGATACCGTGGCACTCCCCCAAGCTTGGAACAAACCGAGGGGATGCCAAACCTGATGATGAATTACTCCTTTGGTGGTGGTGGTATCCTCTCGATGAGCTCTTTGATCAGTTTCCCCAAGTCCTCAATCTCGAAGGTGTGATTACTGATAAGCTGTGAGTTTTGCTCAATGAGGCTCATGATCATGTCGGGTTGAGAATCCCAGCTCTTGCTATTCTTTCCCCACTCTTCCTCCTTGAAGTCTTCTTTTCTTGCATGGCTAGAACGAGGAAAATCCCAATTGGAGGGTAATTTCCCCTTGGGCATATTCTGGTATTGATGCTCATGGATAAGGGTATGGAAAGGATTCTTGGTGTGTGGAGGAAGTGACCGTGGAGCCAAACTGTGACGAGGAGCTTCCCCCCCCCCCCCCCCCCGTCTGCATCCGTGCAGTCCTTCTAACCCTGGAAGGTTTTGTCACCACTCCAATGCTCGCAATGGTAGTGCCGGTGTGCGGATGTTGGCCTTGCTCCTCTTCACCTTCACTCTTGATCTCCTTCTCCTTCCCGGGGTCTTGGAGGTCTTCCTCCATAGGCTCCTTCCCTTTATCCTTGGCAGACACTATTGTGCTTCTAAACCTTCAAAGAGTATGTCCTGGCAGAAACAGATCGAAATGAAAACACGATATACGAACCTCAGGGGATCCGGGGGATTATATATTACAAAGTTTCATATCAAAAGGAAGGTACTGGAAGAAAACGGGTCGGAGGCGGAGTCCGGGGTGGACTCACCACCTGGTGGCGCGGCCAAGGGTGGGCCCACGCCACAGGGTGGTGTGAGCCACCCTGGCTCCGTTTCTGTCCCTTTTTCGCTTCGTAGCTTTCCTTATTGACTGAAAATTGCAAAAGTATAGTTGGATTGTATTTTCGTGGAACTTTCCTTACCAGAACTGTTACCTATTTGGAAACGGACTCTGCAGGTCTCTGAATTTGGTATCTAGTAGATTCTTCCGGAGTCACCACTTGAATATCATTGATATCTTCATCTTCATACACTTATTACTTGAGTCATAAAACCCTTCTCTTCCTTATTACAACATTATCTCCACTTCCTGGAAATTTCTTTCACACAAAACTTCACACAGTTCTCATTAGCAACATTAGTATAAGTGAAGTGATAAAACATTTGAGTCCAACTTCAACTAAAAACCATCAAAACATAAGCTACTGTAGCAACTCCTTCCGAAAACCCAAAAAGAATTCAAAAAGGAAATCGAATAAAGAAGCAAATGCAAGAGTGGCAAAATCTGTCAAAACAGACCAGCAGGTAAAGATCAATTTTTTCGAAAATCTTCTGTTTCTCAAATCAAAAAGTGCAAAACTAACGAAAGTTAAATAACAACCTGGGGCACAAGCACAAACAATTACAGCTCAATCCGTCATACAGAGATCTCTCACGAATTTTTATGGTGAAGCAAAAAAATCTGTTTCGGGACAGCAACTTCCCCAAATATTACTTCTCTCTCTTTAGAGGTTGATCTTGACACAAAAACCAAACAAAACGGATAAGGAGCGGTTATTACCGAAGTAATAACTTCCAAGACTCAAAGAAACAAAAACAACTGAAAGCAAAAACAAATTGGGTTGTCTCCCAAAAAGCTCTTTCTTTATAGCCATTAAGATGGGCATGATAATTTTGAAGACCCTCTCATAGGAATATGAATTGAAGCGAAAGAGAGCATTAAGAAGCCAAAATACACAAGTTTAAGTCTAATCCACTTCCTATGCAAGGGAATTTTGTAAACAAACAAGTTGTTGAAACCAAAGGCTACTTGCATAAGAAGGCAAAACAAGTGCAACATAAAAACCTTTAGCATAAAACGAGGAAACTTGATATTATTGAGATACATAAGAACACTTTTCCCTCTCTCATAGTAACTTTCAGTATCATGCATAAACTTAACAATATAGCTATCACAAGGACCATCGTACCAATGATCACTTATTCTAACAGAAAACACAGGAATACTAGCTCTCATAACACTACTTTGTGAAACAAAATTAGAGGTATCCTTACAAAGGATAGTGTGTCCCTCTTCTTCATATTTGGTGACAAAGTCTTTCACATTTGCGATTATAGGTTCATCAACCATTTGTTTATCAGGTTCAACAGCTTTATTTGTACTTTCATTGACCATACTAGCTATCATAGAATGTTCCTTAATCTTAACTGGGAAAGGCATTTTCTCAATGTAAGGTTTAGGTAAAATATGATTAGTAGTATAAACTTCAGTATTTCTTGCAGGAACACTCTTAGCAGCATCTTTATAAGGTTCATGATACTTATTCCACTTCTTTTTAGGCACTTCAATATAGGAAGCAAAAGCCTTAAAATAAGAAGCAATAGCTTGAGAGTCTAGACCATAAGCATTTTTAATGTTTTGAAAGTCATCAGTTCCCATAAAAGATTCAATGCATTCATAATCTTAATTTATACCTGACTTTCTACCTTTGTCATTCTCCCAAGCTTTAGCATTGTCTTGAATACGGTCCAGAAGATCCCATTTAGCGTCTTCTTCCTTACGAGTGAATGATCCAGCACAAGAAGCATCGAATAAATCTTTATCATGTAGAGGGAGTCTTGCATAAAAGTTATTGATAATAATATTGTTGGGGAGATCATGAATGGGACATTTGAGCATTAGTAACTTTAATCTCCCCCAAGCTTGAGATGTACTCTCTCCATCAAGAGGCCAAAAGTTGTATATTTGATTCCAATCTTTATGAATCTCACTAGGAGGATAAAACTTCGAATAAAAGAGAGGCACTATTTCCTCCCATTCCAGAGCTGGACCATTCTTCAACAGCTTATACCATTCCTCGGCTCTTCCTTTCACTGATAATGAGAATAACTTCTTCTTAACTTGATCTGTAGTAATACCTGCACACTTGAACAACCCACATAATTCGTGTATAAAGAGTAAATGATCACCGGGATGGAGAGTTCCATCCCCAACATAGTAGTTATCCATAACACGATCAATAATTCTTGTAGGTATTTTGAAAGCATCATTCTCAGCAGGTGGTGGCTTATCTACTACCTTGGCAGTGGTAGTAGCATTACCAAATAAGAAACTCAACGAATTATCCATAACAAAAACAAAGCAAATAACAGAAGTAAACAATACTCATAGTAGAAGTTTCCTTTACCAGTCCCACTCTCCAATAACGCTTCACTCCCCGACAACGGCGCCAGAAAATAGTCTTGATGACCCACAAGTATAGGGGGTGTATCGCAGTATTTTCGATAAGTAAGAGTGTCGAACCCAACGAGGAGCAGAAGGTGCTAGCTAGTGGTATGGATCAGGAATTCTCTACAAATACTTAGCAAACGGATTTTTAGGGGTTTTTGATAAAGCAAGTAAACAAAGTACGAGTAAATAAAAGACAGTAGGAATAAATGCAGCAAGTGGCCCAATCCTTTATGCAGCAAAGGACAAGCCGGTTGTATTACTTAAGATGACCAAACGTTCTCGAGGACACATGGGAAGACTGTCAAGTGCTTTCGCTTCATATAGTTGATTAATCTTCTTTAGCTTGCTAAGTATTGTGTGGGTCAACCTATGCTAATGTACCGCCCCATCCAAGACTAATACATACTTGTGATTATACCCCTCGCAAACATCCGTAAGTACAAGAAAGTAATTAAGGTAGAAACCTAACCACAGCTTTAAACTCTAAGACCCTTACGTCCCTTGTGCAATGGTTTCCTAACGGGGGTTTAGGTTTCTGTCACTCCGGCAAGCCCTACGATTAGTAGCCAAATACACAATGCATTCCCCTAGGCCCATATAGGTGAAGTGTCATGTAGTCGACGTTCACATGACACCACTAGAAGAAGTACACCACAACTTAAATATCAAACTATTGAATCTTTCTCAACATAACTCCACTACTAACAACATGACTTCTCCCATGTCCTCAAGAACAAAACGAACTACTCACAAGATATCATATGGATCATGATCCGAGATGGAATAATGATGTATAAAAATCTGAACATAAACAATAATTTGGTTCACTCAATAGCATCAACTACAAAGAGTAATCAACACCAGGAAAGTTTCCCCTATGAACTAATGCAAGATTCAACCCAATTGTTACAGCAATATGGAGATGGTGATGAGGGTGCTAATGGTGATGATGATGGTGATCCCGATGAAGTCCAGCTTGATGGTGGTGTTGATGGCGACGATCTCCCCTCTCCGGGAAGGAATTTCCCCGGCAGAAATCTGTCTGCTGAAGAGATCTTTCTCTCTCGGTGCTTTCCGCCCCGCAGAGGCGGCGGAATCTTTCTGTGGTCGCTCCCCGAGTCATAGGGTTTTGGAAGGATAATATACGCTAGAGGGGAGTGCCAGGGGTAGACCAGGGCGGCCACACCACCTGGTGGCGCGGGCAAGGCGGGCCCGCGCCAGGGGGTGGTGTGGGCCCCTTGTGGCCCATCTCTAGCCCCCCTTCTGGCTTCCTTCGTCTTCTGGAAAAATAGGATTTTCCGTATATTTTCCCGGATTTTCTAATCTTTGCGAATTTTGCCTCCAAATAGCACCTTTTCCATCAGAATCCTGACTGCAGTGGTCCATGCTCCAAAAGTCATCAACCATACAAAAACAGATGAAATAACATAAGTATCACCTCTCAATACGAAATATATCAATGAATATCAGTGAATTATGACATAGAATAGTGATGCAAAATGGACGTATCAGTGCACAGATTACTGGAAGCTAAATGACATCACCATCAAGAACAAGTACCCACTGCCCAAGATAGAGGATCTGTTTGATCAGTTGACCAGTGCTAGAGTGTTCTCTAAGATTGATCTTAGGACTGGTTATCATCAAGTTAAGATTCGTGCAACAGATATTCCAAAGACCGCCTTTACTACCAGATATGGATTATATGAGTATACGGTCATGTATTTGGGACTAACCAATGCCCCCGCTTATTTCATGAATCTCATTAATAAGATTTTTATGAAATTCTTGGATAAATTTGTCGTTGTTTTTATCGACAATATTCTTATCTATTCCAAGTCAGAAGAAGACCATGAGCAACACCTGAGAACCATACTTGAAACCCTGAGAGAGAGCACCAGTTGTATGCCAAGTTCAGCAAATGTGAGTTTTGGCTGAAGGAAGTAGGATTCCTCGGACATATTGTGTCTGCCGGAGGAGTCCTTGTTGATCCCGCCAAGATCAAATATGTTGAACAATGGGAAGCCCCAACCACTAAAACCCAAGTCCGTGCATTTCTCGGATTAGCGGGGTATTACCGCAAGTTCGTAGAAGGATTTTCGAGCATCGCAAGACCCATGAGCCAACTATTGAAGAAGGACAAGACGTTTGAATGGACCGACAAATGTGAAGCAAGTTTCCAAGAGCTCAAGAAGAGATTGATTTCAGCCCCAATCTTGATTATGCCAGATATCAAGAAGCCTTTTGATGTATATTGTGTTGCATCCAAGATTGGTCTCGGATGTGTGTTAATGCAAGAAGGCAAAGTCATAGCATATTTGTCAAGACAACTAAAGCAGCATGATAAAAACTACCGTACCCATGATCTTGAACTAGCAGCCGTAGTTTTGGCTTTGAAGACATGGCGTCATTATCTTATGGGTAATCGCTGTGAGATTTACTCAGATCACAAGAGCTTGAAGTATATTTTCAATCAGAAGGAGTTGAATATGAGGCAAATGAGATGGATAGAGTTAATCAAGGATTATGACCTTGACATTCACTATCACCCCGGCAAAGCCAATGTGGTTGCAGATGCTCTTAGCAGATTGGTGTGTAGATTAAACACCATGATCAAAGAAACCCAGCCAAGTTTACATGAAGAGCTAGAGCAGTTTAGAACTGAGCTAGTTAGCAAAGGATTCTTAGCTAGCATTGAACTTCAACCGATTTGAATTAGTCAGATCAAGGAAGCCCAGAAGGGAAATGCAAGTATCAACGGAATCAAACGTCATATTAATACAAGAAAGGTACCTAGATTCACCGAAGACGAGGAAGGAGTTATGTGGTACAAAGGACGTATCTGTGTGCCCGCAGATTCGAAACTGAAGCAAGTTATCATGCAAGAAGCTCATGATACTCTTTATTCTATCCACCCTGGAGGAACGAAGATGTATCCGGATTTAAAGGAGCAATTTTGGTGGCACAAGATGAAGAGAGAAATCGGAAGTTACATCACCAAATGTGATATCTGTCAAAGAGTCAAAGCGGAACATCAGAGACCCGCATGACTGTTGCAACCATTGCAGATTCCGGAATGGAAATGGGATTCTGTCAGAATGGACTTTAGCACCGGGTTGCCTACTTCTAGTAGGGGAAATGACTCTATCTGGGTCATAGCTGATAGAATATCCAAGGTAGCCCATTTTATACCTGTCAAGACAACCTACCAGAGTTTGAAGCTAGCAGAGTTGTACATTGTTAGAATTGTTAGTTTGCATGGAACCCCCAAGACCATAGTGTCAGATCGAGGAACCTAGTTTACCTCAAGATTTTGGCAGAGAGTCCAGGACGGATTAGGAACCAAGTTGAATTCCAGCACAACTTATCACCCGTAGACCGATGGACAGACTGAAAGAGTCAACCAAATCCTAGAAGATATGTTGAGAGCTTGTGTGCTAGAGTATGGATCAAAATGGGAAGATCGTCTGCATTTCGCAGAATTCTCATACAACAACAGTTATCAAGCCAGTTTGGAATTGGCCCCATTTGAGTTCTTATATGGAAGAAAGTGTTGTACCCCCTTGAATTGGTCACAAGTAGGAGAGAGTCAGATTTTCGGACCTAATATCCTACGAGAAGCCGAAGAGAAGGTTCACAAAGTCCATGAGCACCTCAAGACCGCCAAATCCAGACAGAAGAGTTATGCCGACAAGAGACAAAGAGACCTGACTTTCAATGTTGGAGATTTTGTGTATCTCAAGGTTTCGCCATTGAAAGGAACGCAATGTTTTAGTCTGAAAGGAAAGTTAGCCCCCAGATATATTGAATCGCCGCAGAGAAGTATCTTATCAACTGCAACTGCCAGAGGAGATGTCAGCCATCCATGATGGGTTCCACATCTTGTTACTTCACAAGTGCTTAGAAGTGCCAGAGAAGACAGAAGTTTTCAAGAACATCGATCACCAAGCCATTGATATCAACAAGGATCTGACATATCGTGAAGTGCCCATCCGTATCTTGGAAAAAGCTTTCAGAACCACCAGGACCCGGAGTATCAAGTTTCTCAAGATCCAATGGAGTAATCATACCAAAGAAGAAGCTACCTAGGAGCGAGAAGATTACATTAGAACAGAGTTTCTAGATCTCTTTAGTTCCTAGTTTTCTTTCTTAAATCTCGGGACGAGATTTTGTTTAAGGGGGGAAGGTTTGTAACAGCCCAAATCTTTAATCAATGTTATCAAGATCCAAATCACCCAATTTAGGGTTAACAAAACTTTTTATCATTAAAAACAATTATGAATGTATGTGTGTTTGCATTAATATAGAATTGTTTGAAAATGCCATGTTTGTTTGTTCTAATGATTGTAAAATGATTCAAAGGTGAATTCCACATCATCTAGATCATTTAAAAACAAAATCCAAAGAAAAAGAAATCAAATAAGAATAAAAAGACCAAATGGTCATTTTGACCATTTTAATCCACTAGGCCACTTTAGGTGTTCCTAGAAGTCAATTCTTAACAGAAATAATTCTAACTCTTTTCACCCCTTGCTAGTACAAGTAAATATCTACCAAGGCCCACTTTGAAATCTTACAAAAACATTTAAACACTAATTTTAAATGGCATTTGAAAATGGAATCCATTTCATATGCATAGATCCCACTTTTTCAAAAACCACTCAAATGAGTTCACCTTGACAATCCCAAGCAACCACAGATGATCAAGCTTGTGACTAACACACCCACCAAAAATCTTTTCAAAATTCAAAACTAAAATTCTTGCGGCCATTGTGTTGAACACCTTGTGATCACAATCTAATTTGCATAATACTGTTTTGACAATACCTATCTGAATATGTAAAAATATTTAGGTTTGCATGCTGTGACATTGGACTAGTACCAAAAGAATGCTATTAGGGTATTTCTAGTCACTTTAAATCATTAAAATGATAAACTTAAACTTATTAAAATATGATAAAACATTTAAATCACATTCCCATGCATTAGAATATGTGGTGATGACATGTGTCCACATGATCCCATATTTTAATTGGAGAATATTAAATCTTAAGTAATTTCAATGAGTAGAAATTACTTTTCTCAAATAAAAGAAATGAAACTAGTTCATTAAATCTTGTGATGATTATGATGATGCTAGATCATCAAGTGTGTGCCTTAGTGTACTAAATAGACTAGTTAAGTATTGTTTGGTGATTGTGTATCCTGTATGTATTTATAGACGATAGTACCGACCAAGTCTACGAGGAGGAGGAGTTCTACCCTGAATAAGACGAGGAGAATTTCAACCACTGCACCAACCAAGGCAAGCTAACACTTGCAAGTATTATACTATGGCAAGCCATCACTAGATGCAAGTTAACCTAAGCAATATGCATTAGGCATGCTTTGGTTATACCCTCTTTGATTTATACCTATCCCAAGTTTTACTTGCAAGCTTTACTCTCTTTTGCTTTACTAAAGTTCTTTACTTTATTTATAGATAGCATAAAGAGTATAAAACTTGGCCTATCTAGTTAGACTTAGATGTCATTCTATGGCATGAGATTGATATTAGCATCCCTCATTAGTGAACACTCTTAACCTTAGTTACTAGTGTTAAGCATAAAACTTGATCACTTTAGATGGGAATACTTGGTGAAAATGATTATGAATACCTTAGAATGATGAGTCATTCTATTGAGATGTTTTGACATGTGTTGAGAAACACAAATGGTTTATGATGATGAAAATGTTGAGGCATGAGCCTTATCCCTTTTATAAAAACTGATGGTTGGGTTCGGATGCGATAGCATTCCAATTTTACCATACAACCACAATACCTGAATTGGGTAAGGCTTAGCCGGAAGTTTATATGCATTAGTATGAGTTCCCTCGCGGGAGAGGTCTAAGCTGAGGCTACCTCTCAATGTTGTCCACCTATGCAGTGCCCAGGATGGCAGGTGGCCATGGCTGAGAGGCCAAGCTCATAGGAGAGGTGCTTGTACTAGGGTGTGTAATTGAAATGTTATGATTGATTATCCACATACTAAGTATGATGATTCAGGGTTATCCCTGACAGATGTATCGAAATTTGTGGTGAAAGTGTACCACCTCTGCAGAGTGTCAAACTATTTGAATAGCCACGTCCGCGGTCATGGACAGTTGGAGTGGCTGTACTGTTCCATCGTTAGATGTTTTCAAAATGAATTATGACTTTGACTTGACCACAACATGGTTGTGACTATGAAAACTAAGTTCCCACTTAGGTGATTTAACACTTTATTTTATCTTTCTTTGTTTCTGAACTCATCTTAGGTTTAAATTTTAAATTTGCAAATAAACTTAGAGTTTAACATTCCTACTAGAACTACCTTACTTGTTAGTGATAGTTTGCGAGTACTTAAAGAGTACTCATGGCTTTGTCCCTGGCTATTCCTGTGGCTAGACTATGAGGAGGACTATCCGGAAGAAGGACAACAGGATGGCTACGACAACTAGGACTATCTCCCATCGTCAGCATTGCTTGTGACACTGAAGATGGACCCCACCGCTACGCTTATTATTCCGCTACTTGTTTGTACTAAGACTGGATTATGAGATCCTTTATTTGTGTAAGACCTTATTATGGTTTGTAATGGATGTGTACTATGATATCCAATCTGTTATGTCTTGCAAAAATGGTAATCCTGGGATTGCGATGTATGGCATAACAGGCATCTGGGATTAAAAATCCGGGTGTTGACAAGGGATAACCCTGAATCTGTCATACTTAGTATGCGGATAATCAATCATAACCTTTCAATTACACACTCTAGTATAGGCACCTTCCCTATGAGCTTGGCCTCCCAGCCATGGCCATCTATGATTATGGGAAAGCTCCCGTATCATGTGCAAGGGGTACCCTATTGGCGGTTCTTAATGATACACATGTAGTTACAATGACAAGAGCTTAGTCGTGAATGAAGTTGAGTAGCATGAGGATCGGTCTTCGTAAGTAAGGGGCATGAGATTTCGGTTTATAACTTGTCAAGCATATCCTCTTAGTTATGTCACTTTAACCTTAATCACCTTAAAGATGCTTATGATAGGGGCAATGAGAGCTGAAAGCTATAAGTACCATAATTTTTGGAAGCTCTTTATGAGACTTGAATCCCTACTTCCTTTTACAAAAGGCCTTTCTTCCACTATATATATATTGAGTCTCCACCTTCTATCTTTATGCACTTACTTTGAGAGCATAGTGGCCATTCTTAGTTCTATGTGCATTGTCCCAAGACTAGTTGATTGATGCATAACTTGATATTGCTTGTTTTAAACTATTTGTATCTAGTCACTCTTATGAACTTTGAAGGTGTCCTATGCATTTATATTTGCTACTCTATGAGGGACAAGCTGAATGCTATTATGCTTTGTTTTCTTTATGTGAAACAAACAAACGTCTTGCAAAGCATTGTTATTCATGAATTTTTTGTTTGTGCCTTTTCATGTTGCAACATAGTTACTATGTCTTATTGCTAGAACTTTGTGTTTCATGCTATGATTGAAGTACTATGATCCCAGCTTTGAATGTTTTGCAAATACTTTGATCAAGTCTTTGATGGTGCATGTCACCTCAAAAATTATTCTTTCTTTTTAGCACTTACCTACTCGAGGACGAGCAGGATTTAAGCTTGGGGATGTTGATACATTGCAAATGTATCTATAATTTTTGATGTTCCATGCTTGGTTTATCTACTTTCTTGTGTTTTGTCCACACTTTGGAGTACTTTTCATATGATTTCTTGGACTAACCTATTAACAAGAGCCACAGTGCCAGTTGCCTGTTTTCTGCTGTTTTTGGTTCCAGGAAAGTCAGAAAATCAATATTCTCGGAATTGGACCGGACAAAAGCCAAAGTTGATGTTTTCCCGGAAGACTCACGGAGCCAGAAGACGAGACGGAGAGGGGCCAGGGGCTGGCCACACGATAGGGTGGCGCGGGTCCCCCTTGGCCGTGCCACCAGGTGGTGTGGGCCCCCTGGCCGCCCACCGACCTTGCCTCTTTGCCTATAAGAAGCCTCCCGATACGAAAACCCTAAATAATCAAGCCTCCATCCACGAAAAGTTCCGCATCGCTGCCACCACCGAAGGGGAGATTCGGGGGACAGAAAGTCTTTGTTCCGGCACCCTGCCAGGACGGGGAAATGCCCCCAAAGCCATCTCCATCAATCTCCACCGCCATCTCCATCACCATTGCTGATTCCCATGATGAGGAGGGAGTAGTTCTCTCTCGAGGCTAAGGGTTCTACCGGTAGCTATGTGTTCATCTCTCTCTCTATGCATGATCTTATTGAGATCATGAGCTTGTAATCTAGTAGATCTACCTTGCTACTCAAGTGCTTTAATAGATCTCTGCTCTCCCCATGTATGTGAAAGTGACAGTGTGCTCACCAGGGTGGCACTTAGGCTAGAGATTACAAATACTTGTTATGAGTTATATTTGGAGTTGGATGTCTTTATGAAATTGTGGTCTTTGTTGGACTCATCTAGTACTCAAGGTGACAGTGTGGGGTTTTCTAGATGGGAAAGGCTTACTTTGAGGTGTGCTGTTATAGCCCTACCATCGATTAGAGTGTTCAACCGGAGAGTAGTTAAGAGTAGTATCATGAAGATAATATATTTATGAGAGAGTGTTCACTAGTGAAAGTATGATCTCTAGGCCTTGTTTCTTAGCATTAAAACACCATTTGCAATTAGATTTGTTACATGTTTGCTTGCTTCCATCTTTATTTCAGTTTGCCTTTAGGCTCTTCCACGCCATCAAGCTATTTTCTATAACCGTTACCACTTATAATTATTCATACCACTTGTATTTCACTATCTCTTCGCCGAACTAGTGCACCTATACACCTGACAAGTGTATTGGGTGTGTTGGGGGACACAAGAGACTTCTTGTATCTTGATTGCAGGGTTGCTTGAGAGGGGATACCTTTGACCACTTCCTCCCTGAGTTCGATAAACCTTGGGTAATCCACTTAAGGGAAAACTTGCTGCTGTTCTACAAACCTCTGCACTTGGAGGCCCAACAACTATCTACAAGAATAGAAGTGCATAGACATCAGTGCTAATCTTCAATCTCATGCCACAGAATGACATCTAATTATAACTAGATAGGCCAAGTTTTATACTCTTTATGCTATCTAAACAGTAAAGAACTTTGGTAAAGTAAGAAAGTAAAGCTTGCAATTAAAACTTGGGATGGGTATAAATCAAAGTATATAACCAAAGCATGCCTAATGCATTTGCTTAAGTTAACAAGGTGGCAAGTGTTAACTTGCTTAGTTCTAGCTTGCACATAATAGCTTGCCTTGATTGGTGCAGTGATTGAAGTTTTCTTTGTCTTTTTTGGGGTAGAACTCCTCCTCCTCGTAGACTTGGTCGGTACTATCATCTATAAAGGAATACGGGGTACAGAATCACCAAACAATACTTATCTATTGCTTTTTAGCACACTAAGGCTCACACTTGATGATCTAGTATCATCACAAACATCACATGCATTAAAGAACTAGTTTCATTCATTCTATTTTAGAAAAGTAATTTCTACTCATTGAAATTAATTAAGATTTAATATTCTCCAAATAGAATATGGGATCATGTGGACACATGTCATCACCACATATTCTAATGCATGGGAATGTGATTTAAAAGGTTGATCACATTTTATAAAGTTAAAACTTGGGCTCGGCGAGGGGACCGAGCGGTGCGGCGATTTAAAAGGAACTAGACCTAGCACAGCGGTGGGGGTCTCGTGGGGCTCACCTAGGCTCCAGCTGGGCTCAGCGATGGAGGCGATCGACGTGGTAGACGACGGTGAGGCGAGGAGCGGTCACGGCAAGGCTCGGAGTGGCCGAAATCGACAGTGCCCTTCTCCTCCAGCAGCGGCGGACTCCAGTGCAATTCTGGCGCGGTGGTGCTCGCCTTGCTCCAGGGAGAGGTGTGGGAGGCTCAGTGACGAGTGGGGAGTGGCTTGGTGTGAGGAATGGATACTGGGGTGGCCTCCTTTTGTAGCTCCGCGAGGGGACCGAGCGGGAATTCATTATCGATAAGCTGTGTGTAGAATAGCCTTCACCAACCCGCTAGTGCTTATTATCAGATGAGATTGCCAGGCATTGTGATCGTCCTTGATCAGAAAAAAGAGCGGCGGTGAGCTCGACGGTGGCATCGCTACAGGCTGCTATCGGCATGGGCGAGGGCATAGGATGGTGTGGTGCTCCCTGGTGGTTCTCACGGACTTAATGGCGCGGCTTGGTTTGGTCTGGTGCGTGCGGCGCTCTGAGCGGGAGAAGCGGTGTTTGCGACGACGTGTGATGACCCACAAGTATAGGGGGTGTATCGTAGTATTTTCGAGGGAAGTGAAACCCAATTTATTGATTCGACACAAGGGGAGGAAAATAATATTTATAAGCCTTAACAACTGAGTTGTCAATTCAGCTGCACCTAGAAACAATCTTGCTCACAACAGTTTATTAGTAGCAACAGTTTTGTAATAGTAGTAGTAAAAGTAAGATAGTAGTGATAGTAGCAGTAAATAGTAGGATTAAAGCGCGGTAGGCATAGGGATGGATGGACGGGTGTTGCATGGACAAGACAATTCACATAGCAATCAGAACATAGGGCAGTTGTAGATAAATAAGATAAAGCATCCAAGTACTAAATAATCATAGGCATGTGTTCCATATATAGTCATAAATGCTCGCAATGAGAACTTGCACAACATGTTTTGTCCTGCCAGCCCGTTTGCAGCGAGGCCTCAAGGGAACTACTAGCAATTAAGGTGCTCCTTTTAATAGAGCACCGGAGCAAAGCATTAACACTCCGTCAACACATGTGATCCTCACATCAAGGCCATTCCCTCCGGTTATCCCGATTGTTGTCACTTCGGGGCCATTGGTTCCGGACAACAACGTGTGTATACAACTTGCAGGTAAGACCGAAAACAATACTATCATAATGAATCAATAACATGTTCAGATCTGAAATCATGGCACTCAGGCCCTAGTGACAAGCATTAAGCATAACAAGTTGCAACAAAGTCAAAAAGCACTAATAATAGATACTAGGCACCATGCCCTAACAATCCGATGTCATTACATGAACGATCTCATCCAATCCCTACCATCCCCATAGCATACATCGGGGGATTACTCACTCATAGATGGGGGAAACATGGATGGACGATGGAGAAGCGATGGTGATGGTGATGGTGATTATCTCCTCCAATTCCCCGTCCCGGCAGGGTGCCAGAACGGAGTTTCTGGTGCTGTTTTGCGGAATCTGGCGGTGGCGGTAGAGCGGAACTCCTTCTGGAAAAACTTTGAACCCCCCTGAGTTTTTAGGTCAAGAGGCAACTTATAGGCGAAGAGGGAGGCCGAGGGGGCAGCCGAGGCGGCCACACCACCCCCAGGTGCAGCCTGGCCTGGCCCGCGCGGCCAGGTGGTGTGGGTCCCTCATGGCCCTACTCTGTCTAGTCTTCTGGCTCCATGAGTCTTCTGGTGAAATAGGATTTTTGGCATATTTTCCGGGATTTTTCCTGATAGTTGATTTTCTGCACAAAAACTAGACACCAAGGCAATTCTGCTAAAAACAACGTCAGTCCGTGTTAGTTGTATCCAAATCACACAAGTTTAGAGGAGAAACAATAGCAGAAGTGTTCGGGAAAGTAGATACGTTTTAGACGTATCAACTCCCCCCAAGCTTAGCTTATTGCTTGTCCTCAAGCAATTCAGTTGAAAACTGAGTGCGATAAAAGAAACTTTCACGAACACATTTGCTTCATATGATGTATATATTCTCAGCATATGATCAACTACTCAGGCATTTCATAATAAAGAGTATGCAACTAAGTTTACTTAATAGGCATTGCAAGCTATGAAGAGATTCCAACTCAAAAATAATAAGTAGCATGAAACATAAACATAAGAAACATTACAATGCTCGTAACAAGGTTTGATAGAGTGGTATCTCGCTTGCCTTTGATTGTGAATGCCAAGGCACCTCTGAAGTTCAGGTGAGGACTAGAAGTAAAGATATTAAAGATACAAGCATCAAAGTCATAACACAATTAATGCAGTATTGAGACAAGCACATTATACTAAGAATGACAACTATGCTCTCAAGAAAGTGCTCATAGAATAGGTGGTGACTCAACAAGGAAATGAAAAAGGTTTTGAATAGTTTGAAAGGCTTCCAAATGCTGAAAGTATGGTACTCATTAGCTTTGAGATCTCATTGCCCCTATCATAAGCATCTTTAAATGGTTAAGGTCAAAGTGAGGTCCAATCTGAGTTATATGCTTGACAGACTATAAACTGGAAATCTCATGTCCCTTGAGTATGAGGGCCGCTCCTCATGCTACTCAACTTTAGTTACCGGTAAGTTCTTGTCATAGTAAATACGTGCATATCATAGAGAACCGCCAATGGGGTACCCCTTGCCCGATGATACGGAAGAATCCCATATCAAAATGACAAGGCAAGCAGACAACGAGTATCTCAGCAATCTTCTTATTTACCATGGGAAAATGGTGTTTTTTTTCTCTCTTTCCTCTTTTCTCATATCTCTTTTTTTCTCAATAGCTATCTCTTTTTTATAAGAAGAATGCTTCATAGATACTCATTATCGTTATGCTACAGGTTTCCACCATGATTAGGCATGGATTACACCGGTGGCCCAGGCATTTCTCTAACACACATACATAACTCCATGGACTTACAAGCTCCCCTTTTATTTCACACCGACGACATCCGCAAACAAAAGAGCATGATACCAACTGGGTATATATTTACAGGTGTTGAAAGCGTTCCTCGTGACAACACGGTTCTGCTAATCCCCAGCCTATAATTTGCAAGCATATAACTTTCATGGACAGACACAATGGTTCAGGTTTATTAAGTGCAGGAAATAAAGTGTGCCATCAAGTTCGTGAGAGCTTTACTAACTATCTTTCTCATGACAAGCAAACATTTTATTCGGAAGAAAACAAGGCATATTGAATATGCACGGAACAACAAATGATGCTAATGGTAGGTATGGTGGACACTCTTGGCAATATTGGATTTGGGGGATTGGAAACACGAGTAGATCTCATACTCAGTGTAAGTGAAGGCTAGCAATAGTAAGGGAGCAACAAACGAGAGAGCAATAACTGTCATAATCATGCTTGCAACAAAACAGGACTAATCATGGCATGAAAGTGATTCAAGACCGTCAAGGCAAAATAATTCATCGAGGCTTAACTGATTATTTCAGTCATATGCATGCGTGAGTATGTGCAAAGTCAATTCAAGTGAAACATTCAGAGGAGGATACCACGGTGTCATACCAAGTTATGAATAGAGTAATGCAAGCAAACATTCATATGACACGCTACAAACTATTAGCAAGCTAGAACTAATCATATGAAAGCAAGAACTACTAAGCATCCATAAATAACATACACCCTACATGAATAGACTAAGCATGCCCACAATGATGAGTATATGTACAAAAATGAAAACAAATAGAGTTCATTACCAGACTCTTACCACACCTCAAGTTGTCATTAATCCTCATTATTGCCCTTCACTTGTGTGGCTTGAATAATAACATGAAACCAAATTCCACTGAGGACTACTGAACCCTGCAACAAACTACACAAAACCAAAGAAGAACAACAAATATTTTTGGTGTTTTTTCAGTTTTAGAGGCAAGAACCAAAAGAAAGAACAAGCAAAGCAAAAACCTTTATGGGTTTTTCAAATAATCAAAAGAAAACCAAACGGAAGAAGCAATCCAAGGCAAAAAGAAGAAGAAAACTAAGAGAAACAATAGAAATATTTTTGGTCTTTTTGTGTTTTAGAAAGCAAAAATAAAGAAAGAACGAAAACTAAAGAGAGAACGAAACATGAATATACAAAGTACCGACAAAACATGATATAGAGATGAGTGTGATGTCGGTGTACCTCCCCCCGAGCTTAGGCTTTTGGCCTAAGTGGGTATCAATCCAAATGCGAGTAAGGGTTCCAAGCAAGAGGATCGTTGTAAGAATGATCGTGGTAAGGCCCTTGCAAAGAAGAAGAAGCTCCCCAATCATAGGTAGGCTGCTGATATGAAGACTCCCCTTCATTCGAGGGCTGGACCGAATCATCTGTAACCCCCCTTCCAGTGTCCTGCTCCTGTTGGGAGAGCTCTCCCAAGTATGCATCGAGTTCTTCCTCGGTAAGTAACCATCCTACCCTGTTATCAAGGTTAAACAAAACAGGTGCAGGCAACAGAACAACTCGCTCGGACTTGCTCCTTATCCAACCAGCCTTGAGAAAGGTTATTTCATAAGACAAATCACTCAAATTAGCCCAAGAAGAAACAAATTTATGTTGTATCATGGAATTAAGGTCGAGTCTCTCTATGGGAAACTGTAGGTCTAAATGATGAGGCACTAAACCATGCAGAGCTAATAAACGAGAGGCAATGAGGCCTCCACAAATTCCACCTTTCTCGCGGTTAGCAGCAAGACAGAAAGCTATCAAGGCACCCAAGTTGTAAGTCTTATCTCGTTTTAAAGCAGCTGAGATGAATGCTAGATCATACGAGGATAACTTATTAGTAGTTTTCCTAGCGAGAACACACTTGGCAATAAAGTAAGCAAAGTAGCGAATAGACGGGAGATGAATGTTACAGATTTTCCCACTCTCCTTCGAGAAGCTACTACCTTGGAAAATCTCCGCGTACAAGTCCATAAGTGGTGCAGGTCGCTCTTTAATCTTTCCACACGATCCCCACTGAGGTACTCAAATAGCTTCACAAAAATCATCAAAGGGGAGGTCGATAGCTATACTGTAGAAATTTTAGTGAGCCATGGGGTAAGAGCAACTAAATCAAAAGTCCTGCACCACAGACATGGTTAGCTTCACAAATTGGTGAGGTTCGTCTCCCACAAAGTGCTCCAACCCTGCATTAGTGATTAAAGTATGGAAGTCCAGGGAAATTCCTGCAACCCTCATGAATTCGGAGCATGGATAGATGGAAGGAAAAACTTCCTCCTCTCGGTGAGCCTTCATAACCTCAGGCACCCTCAGTTTATGTTGGTTGAGTTGATGCTCATTCATCTTCTGTTCTGAAATTTAAACACCCATTAAATAAGTGATTGCAAAGTGAATATATAATTAAGGGCACTACTCATAGGGACTTGTAAGAGGCCTAAACATGCATCAAAACAATATCTCTAAGCATTTAACAAGCTTACAAGCTCTCATAACCTGTCACCTACAACAGCAAAATACTCAAGATATAAACTACTAAACACAAATCTACTTGGACAAGCGGAGGAGTCACATACCGGAGAACAAATGCTCCAAATTTCAGCAGCAAAGATGGGATGAGCAAGGAGATCGAAAAATCGAGGGCAAGAACAGAAAGAACGCGATTTCGAGCAATGAACTGGTGTTTTCTCGGGAGAGAGAGAGAGAGCAGTGGCAAGTGAGAGAGTGAGTGGAGGGCCAGGGGTGGCCCACACCATGGCCAGGCGCGCCCCTGGCTGGCCGTGCCACCAAGTGGTGTGCATGCTTGGTGGGCCCCCCTTGGTACTTCCCAGGCACTTCTTTGTCCCTTTTTTCACGTAAAAAGTTAATATGAATTTTCTGGAATTTTTCGAGACACTTTATTTTTGAGCAATTTTCAGGTATAGATGAATGATTTTCTGACAGAAAATGTTTTTTGGAAAGATGCAACGGCAAAACAAAACTAAAACTTCAGAAGTTCTAAGACACTCTAACATATAAGCAACTAACAACAGAAAAGTAAACTAAACAAAAGCAAAGACTAGAAAAGATAAAATAAAAGTAAACAAAGATAATCATGGTGAAAACATTGTTTTGTTCATTAAAATCCCTTTGGTAACAAGGTTGATCAGGTCTTGTTACCAAAACAATTTTATATGAAACCAAACTTTGTATTCCACTAATGATTATGTTACCTCAACCTTGATAGCAATGGTCCCAATCATAATAGTTTCAAATTTTTCTCTTGGTATGGGACAATATATTTCTCCAACTTGAATGCCCTCAACATGTTTAATTGAATTTAAACCATAAGTCCTATCAATCTTCTTGGGGAAATAGACAGTATGATCTTTTTCATTAACATTAAAGGTCACCTTTCCTTGATTACAATTAATAACAGCTCCCTGTAGTGTTAAGAAAAGGCATCTCTAGTATAATAGACATATTATCATCTTCAGGCATTATAGCACATCCTCACATATACCAATAGGAATAGTAGTAGATTTATCAGCCATTTGCAAAGATATATCAGTTGGTATTAGTTTTTCTAGTTGAAGTCTCTTGTAGAGAGAAAAGGCATAATACTAACTCCTGCTCCCAAATCACACAAAGCAGTTCTAACATAACTATTTATAATAAAGCAAGGAATAGTTGGAATCCTTGGGTCTCCAAGTTTCTTTGGAACCTTACCATTAAAGGAATAATTAGCAAGCAAAGTAGAAATTTCTTCATTAGGGATCTTCCTTTTATTCGAGACAATATCCTTCATATAATTTGAATAGGGAGGCAATTTTATAGCATTAGTCAAAGGAATTTGCAAGAATAAAGGTTTCATCCACTCACAACACTTATTATAGTGTTCATCTTCCTTTGACTTGTGTTTCTTATCAGGGAAAGGCATATGTTTTTGGACCCAAGGTTCTCTCACTACCATGTTTCTTAGCAACAAAATCTTCTTTAGTGTATTTAGTATTCTTAGTGTGCCTTTTAGGTTCTTCTTCAACCTTTTCTTTATCAGGAGCATCATTTTCTTCATTACCACTTTCAGTTTCAGCATCAGAGACAGATATACTATTAGGATCTTTAGTAGGTTCAGAGGGTTCTACAATAGTTTTACGTTTCTTCTTTCTTTTCTTAGGAGTAGTACCACTATTTTCAGCTTGTTGAGAATCCTGCTCAATTCTTTTAGGATGCCCCTCAGGATATAGATGATCCTGGATAGCAGCACCACTTCTAGTTCTAATTTCATAAGCATGTTTTTCTTTGGTAGCATTAACTAGCAAGTCTTTTTGCACTTTAATAAGTTGATCAATTTGAGTTTGAACCATTTGAAAATGTTTAACAAGCATTTTAACATCATTAGAGGTTCTTTCCACAATATCCTTCAACTCAACAATAGCTCTAGAGTTTTCCATTAGATGATTTTGCACCCTTTTATTAAAATTATCTTGCTTAACAATAAAAATATTGAATTCTTCTAAGCATTGATCAGGAGGTTTAAGGTAAGGAATATTACCTTCATCAAAGTGTTGGAGAGAGTGTACCTCAATACTGGATGAATGGGGGATGGGCTTACATAATTCTTCTATAGGAGGTAAATTCTTGACATCTGCAGCTTTAATTCCCTTCTCCTTAAGACATTTCTTAGCTTCCTTCATCACTTCATCATTTAGTTCAATAACTCCGCTCTTCTTTGATGTTGGTATAGGCACAGGTATGGCTGGTTCAGGTATAGCTGGTTCAGGAGGAGTCCAATCTTCATAGTCCTTGCTTATTTTAGCCATTAATTCCTCAGCTTCCTTGGGAGTCCTATTCCTGAAAACACAATCAGCACAACTATCCAGGTATGTCCTAGATTCTTCAGTTAGTCGATTATAAAATATATCGAGAACCTCATTCTTAGGTAATGGACATCCAGCCTATACATGAATCAAAGCACAAAACCTTGCCCATGATTCAGGCAATATCTCTTTTTCTCCCTGTTTAAAATCAAAAAGTTCCTGCAAAATAGCATGTCTAGCACTAGGAGGAAAATATTTCTGGAGGAAAGTACTAATCAAGCAATCAGGGCTATCAATAGATCCAGGAGGTAAATTATTAAACCAAGTTTTAGCTTCTCCTTTTCAGTGAAAAGGGGAAAATCTTAGCAACAAAGTAGGTGCGCATCTTAATACCATCAGAAAATAAGTCACTCATGGTAGAAAGCTCATTCATATGTGCTACCGCACTTTCATTCTTAGTCCCAAAAAAAAGTTCTTTCTCAACAATAGCTATATAAGATAGATCAAGAGAGAAATCATAATCTTTATCTTTAATGTTTATGGGAGATGCAGCAAACTTAGCATTAGGAGACAATTTAGGTTTTATAGTACGCCTCTCAAGGAGACTCTTAGAAGTACTCCTATCATGGGTGTTTTGACATTCTTTAATAAATTCATCGGTCATCTCAATATAACCGTCCTCAATATCATAGCTTTCTCAAGACTCAGGTGAACTAAGAGGTGTAGTAGTGTCTTCATTAGGAGTTTCAGTATTTCCAGGTATAGTTCTAGCAATCGTAGCATCTAGGAAATGACCTAATGAACCACTTTTATCAAGCACGATAGAAGCAGCATCATAAGTATCAGAAGTTTCAGATTTTGCAGTAGTAGCAGTGTGTGTAGCATGTGTATGTGGTGGTGTAAAGATCTTACTCATAACAGACGGTGAATCAAGAGCAATAGAGGTGTTCAGAACCGTACCTCTTCTTGTAGTGGATGGTAAAATAGGAACCTTGCCATCACGAGACTTACCCATGATGGATGGATGGCAGTGAACAATAATGATCCCAAGTGGACTTGATAAATAAAGCTATGCTCCCCGGAAACGGCGCCTGAAAATAGTCTTGATGACCCACAAGTATAGGGGGTGTATCGCAGTATTTTCGAGGGAAGTGAAACCCAATTTATTAATTTGACACAAGGGGAGCCAAAGAATATTTATAAGCCTTAACAACCTGAGTTGTCAATTCAGCTGCACCTGAAAACAATCTTGCTCACATCAGTTTATCAGTAGCAACAGTTTTGTAGTAGCAATAGTAAAGTAGCAGCAGAGTAATAGCAATAGTAAAAGTAAACAGTAGTATGAGTAGCAGTAAACAGTAGGATAAAAGCGCGGTAGGCATAGGGATGGATGGACGGGCATTGCATGGACAAGACAATTCACATGGCAATCAAGACATAGGGCAATTGCAGATAAATAAGATAAAGCATCCAAGTACTAGATAATCATAGGCATGTGTTCCATATATAGTTATCCGTGCTCGCAATGAGAACTTGCACAACATCTTTTGTCCTGCCAGCCCGTTTGCAGCAGGGCCTCAAGGGAACTACTGGCAATTAAGGTGCTCGTTTTAATAGAGGACCGGAGCAAAGCATTAACACTCTGTGAACACATGTGATCCTCACATCAAAGCCATTCCCTCTGGTTATCCCGATTGCTGTCACTTCGGGGCCATTGGTTCCGGACAACAACGTGTGTATACAAATTGCAGGTAAGACCAAAAACAATACTATCATAATGAATCAATAACATGTTCAGATCTAAAATCATGGCACTCGGGCCCTAGTGATAAGCATTAAGCATAACAAGTTGCAACAAAGTCAAAAAGCACTAATAATAGATACTAGGCACCACGCCCTAACAATCCGATGCCATTACATGAACGATCTCATCCAATCCCTACCATCCCCATAGCCTACAGCAGGGGATTACTCACTCATAGATGGGGGAAACATGGATGGACGATGGAGAAGCGATGGTGATGGTGATGGTGATTATCTCCTCCAATTCCCCGTCCCGGCAGGGTGCCAGAACGGAGTTTCTGGTGCTGTTTTGCGGAATCTGGCGGTGGCGGTAGAGCGGAACTCCTAGAAAAATGTTGAACCCCCCCGAGTTTTTAGGTCAGAAGGCAACTTATAGGCGAAGAGGGAGACCGAGGGGGTGTCTGGGGCGGCCAGACCACCCTCTGGCGCGACCAGGCCTAGCCCTCGTGGCCAGGTGGTGTGGCCAGGCCCCAGCCCCACTCCGTCTCGTATTTTGGCTCTGTGAGTCTTCTGGTGAAATAGGATTTTTGGCATATTTTCCAGGATTTTTCCTGATAGTTGATTTTCTGCACAAAAACTAGACACCAAGGTAATTCTGCTGAAAACAACGTCGGTCCGTGTTAGTTGCATCCAGTTCACACAAGTTTAGAGGAAAAACAACAACAAAAGTGTTTGGGAAAGTAGATACGTTTTGGACGTATCAACTCCCCCAAAGCTTAGCTTATTGCTTGTCCTCAAGCAATGCAGTTGAAAACTAAGTGCGATAAAAGAAACTTTCATGAACACATTTGCTTCATATGATGTATATATTCTAAGCATGTGATCAACCACTTAGGCAATTCATAATAAGGAGTAGCTATGAAGAGATCCTAACTTAAAAATAATAAGTAGCATGAAACATAAACATAAGCAACATTGCAATGCTCATAACAAGGTATGATAGAGTGGTATCTCGCTTGCCTTTGATTATAGAGCAACCATTGATGCTAAGGCACCTCTGAAGTTCAAGTGAAAACTAGAAGTAAAGATATCAAAGATACAAGCATCAAAATCATAACACAATTAATCAAGTTTTGAGACAAGCACATTACACTAAGAATGACAACCATGCTCTCAAGAAAGTGCTCAAAGAACACGTGGAGACTCAACAAGGAAATGAACAGGTTTTGAAAAGTTTGAAAGGCTTCCAAATGCTGAAAGTATGGTACTCGTTAGCTTTGAGCTTTCATTGACCCTATCATAAGCATCTTTAAGTGGTTAAGGTTAAAGTGACACAACTAAGAGGATATGCTTGACAAGTTATAAATCGAAGTGTCATGCCCCTTACTTACGAAGACCGAACCTCATGCTACTCAACTTCAGTCACAAGTAAGCTCTTGTCATTGTAACTACATATATATTGTAGAGAACTGCCAACGGCATACCCCTTGCACATGATACAGGAGTTATCCCATAATCAAAATGACAAGGCAAGCAGACAATGAGCATCTCAGCGATCTTTTTATTTACTATGTGCATAGATTTTTATTGAGGATGCTTCATAGAATGCTCATTATGGTTATGCTGCAAGTTTCCACCATGATTAGGCATGGCTTAGTCTAGCGGCCCAGGCGTTTCTCTAACACACATACAAACTCCATGATCTTACGCGTTCCACTTTTATTTCACACCGGCGGGATCCATAAGCAAAAGAACATGATATCAACAAGGTACTAAGTACTAGTGCGGTGTCGAAAGCGTTCCCCATGATACATGGTTCTGCTAACTTCAACTCATAAAGCGCAAGCATATACGCAACAAATAAGGACGCAATGGTTCAGGTTTATTAAGTGCAAGAAAATAAGGTGTGCCATCAAGTTCGTGAGAGCTTTACTAACTAACTTTCTCATAACAAGCAAACATTTTATTCGGAATAAAACAAGGCATACTTAATATGCACGGAATAGCAAATGATGCTAATAGGTAGGTATGGTGGACACTTTTGGCAATACTGGTTTTGGGGAAACGGATGCACGAGTAAAGCTTATACTCAGCACAAGTGAAGGCTAGCAATAGAGAGGGAGCGACAAACGAGAGAGCAATAACTGTCATAATCATGCTTGCAACAAAACAGGACTAATCATGGCATGAAAGTGATTCAAGACCGTCAAGGCAAAATAATTCATCGAGGCTTTACTGATTATTTCAGTCATATGCATGCGTGAGTATGTGCAAAGTCAATTCAAGTGAAACATTCAGAGGAGGATACCACGGTGTCATACCAAGTTATGAATAGAGTAATGCAAGCAAACATTCATATGACATGCTACAAACTATTAGCAAGCTAGAACTAATCATATGAAAGCAAGAACTACTAAGCATCCATAAATAACATACACCCTACATGAACAGGGTAAGCATGCCCACAATGATGAGTATATGTACAAAAGTGCAAACAAATAGAGTTCGTTACCAGCCTCTTACCACACCTCAAGTCGTCATTAATCCTCATTATTGCCCTTCACTTGTGTGGCTTGAATAATAACATGAAACCAAATTCCACTGAGGACTGCTGAACCCTGCAACAAACTCACAAAACCAAAGAAGAACAACAAATATTTTTGGTGTTTTTGAGTTTTAAAGGCAAGAACCAAAAGGAAGAACAAGCAAAGCAAAAATCTTTTTGGGGTTTTCGAATAATCAAAACAAAACCAAACGGAAGAAACAAACTAAGGCCAAAATAAAAAGAAGCAAACTAAGAGAAACAACAGAAATATTTTTGGTCTTTTTGTGTTTTAGAAAGCAAAAGCAATGAAAGAACAAAGACTAAAAATAAAACGAAACAGGAATATACAAAGTATCGATGCAAAATGATATGGAGATGAGTGCGATGTCGGTGTACCTCCCCCCAAGCTTAGGCTTTTGGCCTAAGTGGGTATCAATCCAGATACGAGTAAGGGTTCCAAGCAGGCGGGTCATTGTAAGAATGATCGTAGTTGGGCCCTTGGGAAGAAGAAGATGCTCCCCAATCATAGGTAGGGTGCTGATATGAAGACCCCCCCTCATTCGAGGGTTGGAACGAATCATCTGTGACCTCCCTTCTAATATCCCGCTCTTGTTGGGAGAGCTCTCCCAAGTACGTATCAAGCTCCTCTTCCGTGAGGGACCTCCTACCCTGTTATAAAGGTTAAACAAAACATGTGCAGGCAAAAGAACAACTCACTCGGAATTGCTCCTTCTCCAACCAACCTTGAGAAAGGTTATTTCATAAGATAAATCACTCAAATTAGCCCAAGAAGAAACAAATTGATGTTGAATCATGGAATTAAGGTCGAGTCTCTCTATGGGAAACTGTAGGTCTAAATGATGAGGCACCAAACCATGCAGAGCTAATAAACGAGAGGCAATGAGGCCTCCATAAATTCCACCTTTCTCGCGGTTAGCAGCAAGACGGGAAGCTATCAAGGCACCCAAGTTGTAAGTCCTATCTCGTTTTAAAGCAGCTGAGATGAATGCTAGATCATACGAGGATAACTTGTTGGCAGTTTTCCTAGCAAGAACACACTTGGCAATAAAGTAAGCAAAGTAGCGAATAGAAGGGAGATGAATGTTACGGATTTTCCCGCTCTCCTTTGAGAAGTTGCTCCCTTGGCAAATCTCCGCATACAAGTCCATGAGTGGTGCATGACGCTCTTTAATCCATCCACATGATCCCCACTGAGGTACCTTAATAGCTGCACAAAAGTCATCAAGAGGAAGGTCGACAGCTATATTGTAAATTTTGTAGTGGACCATGGGGTTAGGAAGAGAGTGACTAAATCGAAAGTCCTGCACCACATACATAGTTAGTTTCACAAATTGACAAGGTTCATCTTCCAAAAAGTGCTCCAACCCTGCATTAGCAACCAAAGTATGGAAGTCTTGGGAAATTCCTACAGCCCCCATGAATTCGTAGCATGGATAGATGGAAGGAAAGACTTCCTCCTCTCTGTGAACCTTCATAACCTCAGGCACCCTCAGTTCATGTTGGTTGAGTTGATGCTCATTCATCTTCTATTCTGAAATTTAAACATTCATTAAACAAGTGACTACAAAGTGAATATATAATGAAGAGCACTACTCATAGGGACTTATAGAGGCCTAAACATGCATCAAACTATATCTCTAAGCATTGAACAAGCTTACAAGCACTCAAAACCTGTCACCTACAGCAACAAAATACTCAAGATATAAACCACTAAACACAGATCTACTTGGACAAGCGGAGGAGTCACATACCAGAGAACAAATGCTCCAAATTTTAGCAGCAAAGATGGGCTGAGCACGGAGATCGAAAAATCGAGGGCAAGAACAGCAAGAACGCGATTTCGAGCAATGAACTGGTGTTTTCTCAGGAGAGAGAAGAAAGTGGGAAGTCAGAGAGTGAGTGGAGGGCCAGGGGTGGCCCACACCATGACCAGGTGGTGTGCCTGCCTGGTGGCCCCCCTTGGTACCTTCCAGGCACTCCTCTGCCCCTTTTTTCACACAAAAATTTAATATGAATTTTCTGGAATTTTTCGAGACACTTTATTTTTTAGTAATTTTCAGGTATAGATGAATGATTTTCTGACACAAAGATTTTTTTTTGGAAAGATGCAATGACAAAACAAGGCTAGAACTTTAGAAGTTCTAAGACACTCTAACATGCAAGCAACTAACAACATAAAAGTAAACTAAATGAAAGCAAAAACTAAAATGGATAGAATAGAAGTAAGCGGAGATAATCATGGTGAAAACATTGTTTTCTTCAATGAAATCCTTTTGTTAACAAGGTTGATCACGTCTTGTTATCAAAACAATTTTATATGAATTTTTTTTGTATTCCACTAATGATTATGTTACCTCAACCTTGATAGCACTGGTCCCAATCATAATAGTTTCCATTTTTTCACTTGGTATGGGACAATATATTTCTCCAACTTGTATGCCCTCAACATGTTCAATTGAATTCAAACCATAAGTCCTATCAATCTTCTTGGTGAAATAGACAGTATGTTCATTGTCATTAACATTAAAAGTCACCTTTCCTTGATTACAATTAATAATAGCTCTTGCAGTATTAAGAAAAGGTCTCCCAAGAATAATAGACATATTATCATCTTTAGGCATTTCAAGCACAACAAAATCAGTTAATATCAAGCAATTATAAGCCACTTGAACAGGCACATCCTCACATATACCAACATGAATAGTATTAGATTTATCATCCATTTGCAAAGATATATCAGTTGGTATTAGTTTTTCCAGTTGAAGTCTCTTGTAAAGAGAAAAAGGCATAACACTAACTCATGTTCCCCAATCACACAAAGCAGTTCTAACATAACTATTCTTAGTAGAGCAAGGAATAGTTGGAATCCCTAGGTCTCCAAGTTTCCTTGGAACCTTACCATTAAAGGAATAATTAGAAAGTAAAGTAGAAATTTCTTCATTAGGGATCTTCCTTTTATTGGAGACAATATCCTTCATATACTTTGAATAAGGAGGCAATTTAATAGCATCAGTCAAAGGAATTTGCAAGAATAAGGGTTTCATCCACTCACAAAACTTATTATAGTGTTCATCTTCCTTTGACTTGTGTTTCTTATCAGGGAAAGGCATTGGTTTTTGGACCCAAGGCTCTCTTTCACTACCATGTTTCTTAGCAACAAAATCTTCTTTAGTGTATTTAGTATTTTTTGTGTGCTTTTCAGGTTCTTCTTCAACTCTTCCTTTATCAGGAACATCATTTTCTTCATTACCACTTTTGGTTTCAGCATCAGAGACAGATATACTATTAGGATCTTTAGCAGGTTCAGAGGGTTCTACAATAGTTTTATGTTTCTTTTTTCTTTTCTTACGAGTAGTACCACTATTTTCAGCTTGTTGAGAATCCCGCTCAGTTTTTTTGGGATGCCCCTCAGGATATAGAGGATCCTGGGTAGCAGCTCCACTTCTAGTTCTAATTTCATAAGCATGTTTTTCTTTAGCAACATTAACTAGCAAGTCTTTTTGCATTTTAATAAGTTGATCAATTGAGTTTGAACCATTTGAAAATGTTTAACAAGCATTTTAACATCATTAGAGGTTCTTTCCACAATATCTTTTAACTCAACAATAGCCTAGAGTTTTCCATTAGATGATTTTGCACCCTTTTATTGAAATTATCTTGCTTAACAATAAAAATATCGAATTCTTCTAAGCATTGATCAGGAGGTTTAAGGTAAGGAATATCACCTTCATCAAAGTGTTGGAGAGAGTGTACCTTGATACATTGCAAATGTATCTACAATTTTTGATGTTCCATGCTTGGTTTTATCCACTTTCTTGTGTTTTGTCCACACTTTGGAGTACCTTTCATATGATTTCTTGGACTAACCTATTAACAAGAGCCATAGTGCCAGCTGCCTGTTTTCTACTGTTTTTGGTTCCAGGAAAGCCAAAAAATGAATATTCTCGGAATTGGATGGGACAAAAGCTAAAGTGCCTATTTTTCTGGAAGTCATCAGATGCCAGAATACGAGACGGAGAAGAGCCAGAGGGCGGCCACACCACCTGGCCACGCGGCCAGGCTTGGCCCACGCCAGGGGGTGGTGTGGCCAGCCCAGGCACCCCCTAGGCCTCCCCTTCCGCCTATAAGATGCCCTCGGGACGAAAACCCTAAGTATCCGATCAAAATCGATGAAAGTGTCTGTAGCCGCCGTCATCTCCATCCCTAGATCGGGAGGGATCTGAAGCTCTTCCCGGCACCCTACCGAAGAGGGGAATTCACCCTGGAGGCCTTCTTCATCACCATTCAAGCCTCCGGTATGATGCCTGAGTAGTTCATCCTTGGCCTACGGATCCATGTAGTAGCTATATGGATGATTCTCCTCCTTTGTGCTTTCATGTTTAGATCTTGTGAGCTCCGTCCATGATCAAGATCATCTATTTGTAATTCTGCATGTTGTGTTTGCGGGGATCCGATGGATATTGAGATGCTATTTCAGATTGATTATTGATTTTATCATGTCTTTGTTATTTGTAATCTTGCATGCTTTCCATTGTTAGTAGCTATCTTGGCCAAGTAGATGCTAGCAACTCCAAGAGTTAGTATTTATGCTCGATAGTGGGTTCATGCCTCTAGTAATCTGGGGAAGTGACAAAAATCTCTAAGGTACTAGATATGTTGTTGCTACTAGGGATAAAACAACAATCCTTTGTTCATAGAACAATCGTATTGTTTAATTTACACGCAGTTCGTAAAGAATTAATATGTTGCTTGCAACTTAATACTAGAGGGGGTTCGGATGATAACCTGAAGGTGGATTATTAGTCATAGATGCAGTTGGATGGCGGTCTATGTATAATGTTGTAATGCCCAATCGAATCTCAGAGGAGTTAATATGATTAGTAGATGCATGTATTGCTTTCTCGATGTTTGTCAATTGCCCCGCTGTAATTTGTTCACCCAGCATGTTATCTATCTTAAGGAGAGCCACCTCTAGGGAACTATGGATCCCGGTCCTTTTTCTTTACATACAATCTACAAACTGTTTACTGTTTTGTGTTTACTTTCTGTAAACTATTACTTCCTTCCATTCGATACGTTTAATCCTTTGTTTTCAGCAAAACACGGTGAGATTGACAACCTTATCGCAAGTTGGGGACAGAGTTCTATGGTTGTGTTGTGCAGGTCTCCATGTTGCTACTAGCATCGGTAGTGCGCCCTGCCAAGGCTCGGCTAGCAACACCTTTGGGGTGTTTCCTTGCTCCTACTGGTTCGATTAAACCTTGGTTTCATAACAGAGGGAAACTTGCTGTTGTGCTCATCATACCTTCCTCTTGGGGTTCCCAACGAGCTCTACATCAACACGAGCCATCAAGCATTTTTCTGGCGCCGTTGCCGAGGAGTCAAGGACATCTTCCCAAGGGGAGTCCCTCATAACCAATCTCTTTACTTTGTTTTTTTTGTTTTGCTTAGTTTCTTTTTGTTTTGTTTGCTTGTTTCTTTCTCAAAAACAAAACAAAATTAGTTTTACTGGTTTGCTTTCTTATTTGAAAAATACAAAAAAATTAGTTCCTTTCTTAAGTTGCCACTATGTCTAGCCTTACTCCAATCACTATGTTACCCGAGGAAATGATTTTCACTTTTAAACAAGGAATTGAGGAAAGTTGTAAAGAAGCTTGGTCTAGAATCTCTGATCTACATGAAAAAACTGAGCCTAAAATGACTCAAAGCTTGTTCCTTAGCAGTTTTTACCTTGGAATTGCTCTTTGCTATAGATATGCTTTAGATGCTGTTGTGGGAGGAGATTTCCTCCAATGTAATGAGGATGATGCTATTAATGCCATAAAGAAATTGATCCTTACTTACAACTTGCCTAGCCAAACTGATATTTCTTTCGCAAAAATATTTGCTAGATTGAACACTCTTGAGACTAGCACTACTAGCTTAAAAGATTGCTATAATACGCTTAGGGAGCATCACAATTATGTTCCAATAAATTCTGAACCATCAAAGTGGCTCCCCACAATAAAGATTGGATAAACGCTGAAACTTTTCAAGCTCGCTGTGATATCATGTCTGAATTTTGTCTTATGCCCAAAGATATTTATGAATCTTTGAATACTTGGGGGCTTACTGAAGAAGGAAAAGAAATATCTCTTGCTAATAATGCTACCATAGTACCTATTGGAATAGCTGAAGGAGTGTTTACAAAGATCCTTGGGAAAATGATTTCTACTGATTATCTTGTTATTGAATGTGCAGGAAAAGGACAAATTACACTCTGAAGGTCCCTATTAGAACTCCTTGGAGCAATAATAGATGTGGGAAAGGGGATGAAAGGGCATGTATACCCCATGTGTGGTTTTGGTAATTAATGACAATCCCTATGGACTAATGTGCAAATTGAGTTTCACTTGTAGGTTTGTCCATTGGCATCGCTTGGACCATGTGTTGGTTTCAAGGATGAAAAAGAAGAAGCATCATCCAAGGGCTTTGTGCCTATTGGAATCAAGTAGTAGTAGAAGAAGAAGATCAAGTATGCCTTGAAGAAGAAGAAGAAGAAGATGGAGTTCCTCATGGCTTTCCTCAAGGCATCATCATCAAGTTTTGATGTGCAGGCTCACGGTGTGCCATCTCTAGAAGATATCATGCTTGGAGCTTGCCATCCTCGGCGTTCATGGAGTGATAAAGACAAGGTCAAATAAGTGGTTTTCCCATGGAGTATGGGGGAGCCATTCGCAAGTCTTCATCAAGCAAGAGCAAGCAAGAGCAATCAAGAAAGGTGTTCCATCTTGAAAGTGACAAGATCGTCTACATCAAGCTCAAGGGGGATGCTCAAGGCAAAGGTATGATCTTGATAGGGTTTCTATTTTACCGGTCTCGTGTAGTGTTGGGAGACCGGGTTTAGGATAGATAGCCGTACAATCAAGAGGGGCTCTCGAGTGGGTGACCCATTCGTATCTTTCGGAGAGAGCTCAAACCTTTGCATAGATAGCATCATCTTTCTTGGTTGTTGTTTGGTTCTTATCCATGTGAGGATCTAGAGCTTTTGGTTATCATCATAACAAGCTCTAGTTCATCAAAAACAGATTTCCCTTGCATATCTTATTGCGTTCTTGATCTTGCGGGTTTTCCGGCTCCACACCTTGGGAGGTATCTCACATATATATTCATGGTATTTTCTCCCTTAGTGATATCCAATATTTCGTTATCTTTCCAACAAAATTGGTTTCATCTCGTTTGGAGTTCGGATGCAAAAGTTATGGCATTTCTGGTTCTGAAGTTTCTCTGACCGGAAGTACCGGCCAGACGCCGGAAGTACCGCTCGGGCAGAAATGCCGCCGGTAGTACCGGTGTTAATACCGTCCCAACTTCCGGTGAACCCATTTTTGGTTCAGTATGCTCTCTTCCCGGTCTGCGCTATTTGACGGAACTTCGGTTGGAATCTTGGGCGGTAGTACCGGCCTAGGCGGTAGTAGCAGTGACCCACCGGTAGTACCGGCCGGCCTCGTTTTTGTGTTTGTTTGAACCTTGTTTTTGGACCGTTGGCTGAGTGCCACCGGTAGTACCGGCCACCCACCGGTAATACCGGCCGTGCGCGAAACTGTGTGTAACAGGCAGATCGGGGAGCCCTTTAAAAAGGAGCTCCCCTTCCCCCTTTGGGGCTAACTCGTTTTTCTTGGTTCTTGCTCTCTCTCTCTCCTCCATTGTTGACCTTGAAGAGCTTGCCCTCTCCCCTTCTCCCTCCTATGATTCTTGCATCTTTTTGAGGGATTTGAGAGAGGATATCTAGATCTACAAGCCCCACCAAGCAAAATCCCTTCTTTGTGAAGGAATCCTTGGGATCTAGATCTTGGAGAGTTTTGTGTTCTCCTCTTGTGTTCTTCCTCCCTTATTCCCCCAATAGCTTTTGTAGCTTTGGTGGAATTTGAGAGAGAAGGACTTGCCTCTTGCATTTGGTGCATAGGTTTGAGTTCTCCTCGGATATTCGGCGAGTTCAAGCCCTTGGGCTTGATTCTCTTGGGTTTCTTGGAACCCTAGATGGTTGTGTGGGTTTGTGGTGTGTTCTTGGGGCTCCAATTGAGTTGTGGAGGTTCCCCAAGCTTGTTGGCCTTTTGTGGCATTGTGGAGCCTTTGTGGCATTTCTTGGGAGCCCTCCAATTGAGTTATGGAGATTTCCCCAAGCCTTGTATGGGTTCGGTGACCGCCCTCAAGTGTCCCATAGTGGAACGTGAGTAGGCCTTTGTGGCGAGCTCACGGGAGAATAGGGTGAGCCTTTTGTGGCGTCGGTGAGTTGCGTGGCTTCGCATCCTTGGTGAGGCCTTGGGTGGCGTTGGGTGAGCATCGAGCCACCACACCTCGAGGTGAGCCATTTGTGGCGTTCGAAGTACATTGCACCCCTGTACCTCTCCAACAGAGACATAGCTTCTTGGAAGTGAACTTCGGGAAACAAATCATCGTCTCCGCGTCCATCGGTTATCTCTCAACCGAGCCATTTACTTATGCAATTTACATTGTGATAGCCTTCGTGCTTGAAGTATATTATCTTGCTATCACCTTGTTGCTTGTCTTGCTTAGCATAGATTGTTGGTGCACTTAGTGAATCTAGTGGATATAGGTTTTGGCTTGATAAATTAAATGTTAAGTTTTATTCCGCATTTATTAGAGCCTAAACTGTAATTATTTTAAAACGCCTATTCACCCCCCCTCTAGGCGACGTCCATTTCTCTTTCAGGGGACCATGCACCTTTCTTCTCCACCAAACAATCATATTTTCCCCAAGGTTAAGAATAAAAATAAGAGAGGTAAGGGCAAGAAATTTGGTCTTAATGCTTCTTCATTTGAGAACACTTGATCATTTTCTTGCTTCTTATGCCTAACTTAAAGGCGTTAAAGAAAAGTACTTATTGGAAGATAATCCAAAAGTTTTAGATGAGTCTTGGAAGTTATTACTTCAGTAATAACCGCTCCTTATCCTTTTAATTTTCTTTTTGTGCCAAGAGTAACCTCTAATGAGAGAGAAGTAATGATTGGGAAAGTTGCTGTCCCGAAACAGATTTCTGTTCTTGACCGTAAAAATTCGTGTAAAATCTCTGAACGTCTTTTTGAGGCGTGAATTTTTTTGCTTCTGCCCCAGGTTGTTATCTAACTTTCGTTAGTTCAACACTTTTTGATTTGAGCAACAGAAGGTCTTAGAAACAATTTGTATTTACCTGCTGGTCTGTTTTGACAGATTTCTGCCATTTTCTGGATTTGCTTCTTATTGGTTCCTTTTTGAGTTCTTTTGGGGAATTGAGCTTTTTGAGGGAAGTGCTTCAGTAGCTTGTGTTTTAATGGAAGTTTATTGGTGTTAGAACTGAACCTTAAAACTTATTTATCTTGAGTGCACTAATGTTGCTAATAAAGATTGTGTGAAGTTTTGTATGAAGGAAACATTTCAGGTGTATGGAAGGAATAAGTAATGAGATGAAGGATGGACTAAAGCTCAAGCTTGGGGATGCCACGCGTGTCACCCAAGAAATATCCAAGAAGTACAAGCGTCAAAGCTTGGGGATGCCTCCTCTTCATCAATAAAAATCCCAGGTTTCTTCCAAACGCTTCATTTTTATTGTTTCATGCACAGTTGTGATGTTCTTGCAGCGTCTTATTTTTCATTTTTGTTTTGGTTTTCGTTTGCTTGGTTTGCTTAGTTTTCTGAATAAATTGGTTGGACCCCCTCTTTCATACATTGGTTTGCAAATAGTTTGGTTTGGTTTGGTTTGGAAAAGAGTAGGAAAGTTCATGCTTATGTAGTAAAAAGAGCTCGTTTTTTACTGTGGCCTGTGCTCTATCATGCCATGCTTGATATTGTTTTGGATTTATGCTTAGTATTATTTGTTGTAGCATGACTTCTTATAAACAATTGAGATTGCTTAATGTGTCTTGGATGAATCATGCCTTGTTTTAGCATATTAAAGCATAGTATAGTGGTATTCTCCTTTGATGCTTTATTTGGGTTGACTTGGCGCATGCTCACACCATGTTATGACTATCTCAAGTCACCATAGCCTTTATGATCCTTTAGTTTTCAACTTGTAGTATCACTTTATGCTTTGATCAATGATGTTTTGTCGCTCTGCATGATTATGGCCATTATTTCTCTCTTAGTTTGTCGATCCTAGTCTTTTGCTAGCCTCCACAACCAAGTATGAGTTCCACTCATGCATCCAACTCCCTAAACCAAGTTATTCCAAAGAGTCCACCATACCTACCCATTAGCTTATGCTTCTAAGTATATTCATGCTTTTGTTTACCTTCCGAATTAAACTTGTTATGAGAAAACTAGTGACTAAATCTCTCACGAACTTGATGGCACAATTTACTTTTCTTGCCCTTAATAAATTTGAACCATTGTGTCGTCTATGTTGTATATGCTTGCACTTATTTGTTGGAAATTAGCATAACCATGTTTTCATGGGGAACGCTTTCAACATTACACTTGGTACTTGTACCTAGTTGATATCATGCTCTTTTGTATATGGATGTCGTCCATATGAAATGAAAGGGGAGCTTGTAAGTCCATGGAGTTATGTATATGTGTTAGAGAAACGCCTGGGCCGTTGGTCTAATCCATGTTGATACGATGGAAACCTACAACGTAACCATAATGAGCTGTCTATGAAGCATTCTTCTTATAAAAAAGAGTCCTATATTGAGAAAGAAAAAAAAGAGAAAAAGGAAAAAAAGAGATTGTGAAAAGAGGAAAGAGAGAAAAAGGCACCATATTCCCATGGTAAATAAGAAGATTGCTGAGATGCTCGTTGTCTGCTTGCCTTGTCATTTTGATATGGGGATTCTTCCGTATCATCGGGCAAGGGGTACCCCGTTGGTGGTTCTCTATGATACACATGTACTTACGATGACAAGAACTTACCGGTGACTAAACTTGAGTAGCATGAGGAGCGGTCCTCGTATACAAGGGACATGAGATTTCTAACCTATACTTCGTCAAGCATGTACACCATAGTTTGTTCACTTTAACCTTAATCACCTTAAAGATGCTTATGATAGGGGCTATAAGTACCATAATTTTTGGAAGCTCTTTATGAGACTTGAATCCCTACTTCCTTTTATGAAGGCCTTTCTTCCACCATTATATTGAGTCACCACCTTCTACCTTTATGAACCTACTTTGAGAGCATAGTGACCATTCTTAGTTCTATGTGCATTGTCCCAAGACTAGTTGGTTGATGCATAACTTGATATTGCTTGTTTTAAACTATTTGTATCTAGTCACTTTTATGAACTTTGAAGGTGTCCTATGCATTTATATTTGGTACTCTATTGAGGGACAAGCTGAATACTATTATACTATGTTTTCTTTATGTGAAACAAACAAACGTCTTGCAAAGCATTGTTATTCATGAATCTTTTGTTTGTGACTTTTCATGTTGCATCATAGTTTCTTTGTCTTATTGCTAGAACTTTGCCTTTCATGATATGATTGAAGTACTATGGTCCCAGCTTTGAATGTTTTACAAATACTTTGATCAAGTCTTTGATGGTACATGTCACCTCAAAAATTATTCTTTCTTTTTATCACTTACCTACTCGAGGACGAGCAGGAGTTAAGCTTGGGGATGTTGATACATTCCAAATGTATCTATAATTTTTGATGTTCCGTGCTTGGTTTTATCCACTTTCTTGTGTTTTGCCCACACTTTGGAGTACTTTTCATATGATTTATTGGACTAACCTATTAACAAGAGCCACAGTGCCAGCTGCCTGTTTTCTGCTGTTTTTGGTTCCAGGAAAGTCAGAAAATGAATATTCTCGGAATTGGATGGGACAAAAGCCAAAGTGCCTATTTTTCTGGAAGTCATCAGATGCCAGAATACGAGACGGAGAAGGGCCAGAGGGCGGCCACACCACCTGGCCGTGTGGCCAGGCTTGGCCCGCGCCAGGGGGTGGTGTGGCCAGCCCAGGCACCCCCTCGGCCTCCCCTTCTGCCTATAAGATGACCTCGAGACGAAAACCCTAAGTACCCGATCAAATATCCACGAAAGAGTATAGCCGCCTCATGGGTTCGTAGCATGGAAAACAAAAAATTTCTACCGCAAGAACGAACAAAACCTAGATCTAATCTAGATAAAAGCCAAGATCTAATCTATTAGACATGAGCAACGAGATAGATAGGAACTAACCCTCGTAGATCCGAAAGCGTTAACGAGATTAGATCTCGTGGTTGATGTAGTCGATCACTTCCCGATCTCAAGATCGTGTGGACGATCCTTCCGGCGTCGCGTTCCAGCAGCGCTTCCGCAGTCAGTCAAGTGGACGATCCTTCCGGCGCCGCGATTCGGCAGCGCTACCGTAGTCGGTCACACGTGCGGAGTCGAAGCAGACCTTCCTCTCCCTGTTCCAGCGAGCAGCGGAGGTAGTAGATCTTCTCCACGGAATCCCAGCAGCACGACGGCGTGGTGGTGGTGGTGGAGTAGAGAATTCTGCAGGGCTTCGCCTATGCCTGTGCAGAAGATGGTGGAGGAGAGAGGCGGCAGAGATTGGGTGTTATGGGAGCCGGGGAGGAGGGGGCGCCCCTGCCCCTCTATTTAAAGAAGGGAGGCGCCTAGGGAGGGGGAGTCCTTGTAGGACTCCCCTCCCTTGTAGGCCGGCGGTTTGGAGGTGGGGGGAGGAGTCCTCCTCCCCCACGACTCCGTATCTTGACCCACCAGGACTCCTTGATCCCTATCTTGATTTTCAAGCAAACTCCAAGATATCTTCTAGAACCTTCCGGAACATTCCGAAACCTTCTAGAATCCTCATACAAACACTCCGGAACATTTCCTAACTTAGAAAATGATCCCCTATATATGAATCTTATTCTCCGGACCATTCCGGATCTCCTCGTGATGTCCCGAATCCAATCCAAGACTCCGAACAACATTCGGTCTCCAACGCACATTCCATATCTACTTAAAACAACTTCGAACCTTAAGTGTGTCACCCTACGGTTCGTGAATATGTAGACATGATAGAGACACATCTCCTATCAATAACCATCAGCGGGACCTGGAGATCCATAATGGCTCCCACATACTCAACGATGACTTCGCGATCGATTGAACCACTTACATATGAAACTAATTCCCTTTGTCTCGCGACACTATACTTATCCGAGGTTTGATCGTCGGTATCTCCATACCTAGTTCTACCTCGTTACTGATAAGTACTCTTTACTCGTTCCGTGATATGTCATCCCTTGTGACCTAGTCACATGCTTGCAAGCTAACTAGATGACATTCCACCGAGAGGGCCCAGAGCATATCTATCCGTCATATGGATGGACAAATCCCAATCTTGGTTCATGCGCTTCAACACATACTTTCAGAATACCCAATGACACTTTTATAACCACCCAGTTACGAAGCGGCGTTTGATGTCATCAAAGTATCCATCCGGTGATGGTGATTAACATAACCTCATGGTCGAAGGAATAGGTTACTATGTATTTGAAAGCTTACAGCAATACGAACTTAATGACTTGATCTTATGCTACGCTTACTATGGGTGTGCGTCCATCACATCATTTTCCTAATGATATAACCTTGTTATTAATCACATCCTAATGTCCATGATCAGGAAACCATGATCATCAATTAATCAACAAGCTAGTTCAACAAGAGGCTTACTAGGGACTCTCTTATGTTTACAAAACACACAAGTATTAGTGTTTCCTAATAATACAATTATAGCATGTGATGTAAACATTCATCATAAACACAAAGATATAATAATAATCACTTTTATTATTGCCTCTTGGGCATATCTCCAACAGTCTCCCACTTGCACTAGAGTCAATAATCTAGATTACATAGTAATATACCTAACACCCATGGCGTTTTGGTGTTGGTCATGCTTTGCCCTAGGGAGAGGTTTAGTCAACGGATCTGCCACATTCAGATCAGTGTGTACTTTGCAAATCTTTATGTCACCATCTCGGACATACTCGCGAATAGCGTGGAAACGTAGCTTGATGTGCTTCATCTTGCTATGTGACCTTGGCTCCTGCGCATTAGCTATGGCACCTGTGTTGTCACAGTAGATGGCCATCGGGTCCAACGCACTGGGAACCACGCCGAGTTCAGTAATGAATTCCTTTATCCAAACGGCTTCTTGTGCAGCCTCCGAAGCAGCTATGTATTCCGATTTAGTTGAAGATTTCGCCACAACGCTTTGCTTTGCACTCCTCCAGCTCACTGCAGCACCATTCAAAATAAATATGTATCCCGACTGTGACTTTGAGTCATCCGGATCGGTGTTCCAACTAGCATCGGTGTAACCATTTACAACAAGCTGTTCATCACCTCCATAAGAAAGAACCATATCCTTAGTCCTATTTAGGTACTTTAGGATATTCTTGACCGCTGTCCAGTGCTCCATTCCAGGATCACTTTGATATCTGCTAGTCAAACTAACAGCATGTGCTATATCCGGTCTTGTACACAGCATGGCATACATGATAGAACCTATGGCCGAGGCATAGGGAATATTATTCATTTTCTCTCTATCTTCTGCCGTAGCTGGACTTTGAGTTTTACTCAAGGTCTTACCTGACAACATGGGCACAAACCCTTTCTTGCTATCTTCCATTCTAAACTTCTTTAGAACTTTTTCCAAGTATGTACTTTGTGAAAGCGCTATTAGGCGTCTTGATCTATCTCTATAAATCTTGATGCCTAGAATGTATGCCGCTTCGCCAAGATCCTTCATTGAAAAACTATTATTCAAATAGGTTTTGACGCTATTAAGGAGTTCTATATCATTCCCAATCAACAATATGTCATCTACATACAGTACTAGGAATGCTACAGAGCTCCCACTCACTTTCTTGTAAATACAAGCTTCTCCATAAGTTTGTATAAATCCAAAGTTTTTGATTACTTTATCAAAACGTTGATTCCAACTCCGGGATGCTTGCTTCAGTCCATAAATGGAGCGCTGAAGCTTGCGTACCTTGTCAGCATCTTTAGGATCGACAAAACCCTTGGGTTGTACCATATACAACTCTTCCTCAATGTCACCATTAAGGAACGCCGTTTTGACATCCATCTGCCAAATCTCATAATCGAAATGTGTAGCAATTGCTAACAAAATCCTCACAGACTTTAGCTTCGCTACTGGTGAGAAAGTCTCATCATAGTCAACTCCTTGAATTTGTCGGAACCCTTTCGCGACAAGTTGAGCTTTATAGACGGTAACATTACCATCAGCATCTGTTTTTCTCTTGAAAATCCATTTGTTCTCGACAGCCTTACGGCCATCCGGTAAGTCCACCAAAGTCCACACTTGGTTTTCGTACATGGATCCCATTTCGGATTTCATGGCTTCTAGCCATTTGTCGGAATCTGGGCTCACCATAGCTTCTTCATACGTCGCAGGGTCATCAGCGTTGTCCACTAACATGACGTTCAAGGCAGAGTCATACCAATCAGGAGTGGTACGAACCCTCGTTGACCTGCGAGGTTCAGTAGTAACTTCATTTGAAGTTTCATGATTATTATCATTAGCTTCCTCTCCAATTGGTGCAGGCGGCACAAAAACATCTTCTGGTGCTGCGCTACTCTCAAATCCGAGAGAAGGTTCAATAACCTCATCGAGTTCTACTTTCCTTCCAGTCATCTCCTTCGAGAGAAACTCCTTCTCAAGAAAGGATCCATTCTTGGCAACGAAAACTTTGCCTTCAGATCTATGATAGAAGGTATACCCAATTGTTTCTTTAGGGTATCCTATGAAGACGCATTTCTCCGCTTTGGGTTCTAGTTTATCAGGTTGTAACTTCTTTACATATGCCTCGCAACCCCAAACTTTAAGGAACGACAACTTAGGTTTCTTACCAAACCACAATTCGTACCGTGTCGTTTCAACGGATTTAGATGGTGCCTATTTAAAGTGAATGCGGCTGTCTCTAATGCATAGCCCCAAAATGATAACGGTAAATCTGTAAGAGACATCATAGACCGAACCATATCTAAGAGAGTTCGATTACGACGTTCGGACACACCATTACGCTGTGGTGTTCCCGGCGGTGTCAACTGTGAAAGTATTCCACATTTCTTTAAATGCATGCCAAACTCATAACTCAGATATTCACCTCCGCGATCAGAACGCAGAAACTTAATCTTCTTGTTACGATGATTTTCCACTTCACTTTGAAATTCCTTAAACTTCTCGAAAGTTTCGGACTTATGTTTCATAAAGTAGACATACCCATATCTACTCAAGTCATCCGTGAAAGTGAGAACATAACGATATCCACCACGCGATGCTACACTCATTGGACCGCACACATCGGTATGTATTATTTCCAATAAGTCTGTAGCTCGCTCCATTGTACCAGAGAATGGAGTCTTAGTCATTTTTCCCATTAGACATGCTTCGCATCTTTCAAGTGATTCAAAATCAAGTGATTCAAGAAGTCCATCTGAATGGAGTTTCTTCATACGTTTCACTCCAATGTGACCAAGATGACAGTGCCACATGTATGTAGAATTATCATTCAATTTTATTCGTTTAGCATCTATGTTGTGAACATGTGTATCACTACTATCGAGATTTAGTAAGAATAAACCATTCATCTCAGGTGCATTACCATAAAAGATATTACTCATATAAATCGAACAACCTTTATTCTCGGACTTAAAAGAGTAACCTTCTCGCAATAAACAGGATCCAGATATAATGTTCATGCTTAACGCAGGCACCAAATAACAATTATTTAAATTTAAAACTAATCCCGAAGGTAGATGTAGAGGGAGCGTGCCGACGGCGATCACATCAACCTTGGAGCCATTTCCAACGCGCATCGTCACCTCGTCTCTTGCCAGTCTTCGTTTATTCCGCAGCTCCTGTTTCGAGTTACAAATATGAGCAACCGAACCAGTATCAAATACCCATGCACTACTATGATTACTAGTAAGATACACATCTATAACACATATATCAAATATACCTTTCTTCTTGATGTTGCCGTTCTTCAGATCCGTCAGGTACTTGGGGCAGTTACGCTTCCAGTGACCAGCACCCTTGCAGTAGAAGCACTCTGTTTCAGGATTAGGACCAGCCTTGGGCTTCTTAGCAGGTGCGGCAGCTTTCTTGCCGTCCTTCTTGAAGTTGCCCTTGTTCTTAGGCTTGCCCCGTTTCTTGAAATTGGTGGTCTTATTGACCATCAACACTTTTTGCTCCTTCTTGATCTCCAATTCAGCAGTTTTCAGCATGGACGACAGTTCAGGCAACGTCTTATTCATGCAGTGCATGTTGTAGTTCATCACAAAGTTCTTGTAACTTGGTGGCAGTGATTGAAGGAGACGGTGAATCCCCAATTCATTAGGAATCGAGATTCCCAACTCTTGGAGCTTCTTAGCGTACCCAGACATGGTGAGCACGTGCTCGCTAACGGAGCTTCCCTCTTCCATCTTACAGTTAAAGAATTTCTCGGAGGCCTCATAGCTCTCCATGGCCGCGCGAGTCTCAAAAATTAGCCTGAGCTCCTTAATGATCTCGAACGGGTCCTGGTGCTCAAAACGCTATTGGAGCTCCGCTTCTAAACCGTACAGGATGGCACACTGAACTGTGGAGTAATGATTCTTCCGAGTGGCGAAAACATTCTTTTCGTCATCGGTGGCATTATCTGCAGGTGGGTCACCTAGCGGTGCATCGAGCACATAGGTCAACTGACCAGCCCTGAGGACGATCTTCAGTCCACGGAACCAGTCCGTGAAATTGCTTCCATTGTTCTTAAGTTTTTCTTTCTCTAGGAACGCATTGAAATTGATGGAGGGGGTCGCCATAATCTACAACAATTTGCAAGTAGTTTAGACTAAGTTTATGACAAATTGAGTTCAAATTTAATTATTAAACTAACTAGGTGAACTCCCACTCAAAACAACATTCCTCACATTGTCTTAGTGATTACACGAACCAAGTCCACTACACCAAGTCCGATCTTCACGAGAGAAGATGTAGTTTCATCGGCGAACAATCTTCATGTTCATCATATCAATTATATGACTCATGCTCTACCTTTCGGTATTACGTGTTCCGAGACCTTGTCTGTACATGCTAGGCTCGTCAAGACAACCTTAGTTTCCGCATGTGCAAATCTGGCTTGCACCCGTTGTATGCACACGTAGAATCTATCACATCCGATCATCACGAGATGCTTCGAAACGACGAGTCTTAGCAACGGTGCCAACTAAGGGTGAACACTTTATTACTTGATATTTAGTGAGAGGGATCATCTTATAATGCTACCGTCATGATCTAAGCAATACAAGATGCATAAAGGATTAACATCACAGGCAATTCATAATTAGTGTGATATGATATGGCCTTTTCTTCTTGCGCCTTTGATCTCCATCTCCAAAGCACGAACATGATCTCCATCATCACCAGCATTGCGTCAAGGTCCGTGGCGCCGCTTCATGGTTGTCCATCATCACGAGCAACTATTACAACTACTTGGAATAAAGCTATTACAAGATCAATAGACACGCAGGTCTTAACAGAATTAAAGACAACCATTAGGCTCCTGCCGGTTGCCATATTACAATAAGGATCATTGCATACATCAAATACAATCACAATCACATGTTGGCCATATCACATCACAAAACCCCTGCAAAACAAGTTAGACGCCTCTAATTTTCTTTGCATGTTTTACGTGGTTTGGGGCTTTCGCATAAGACCGATCTTACCTATGAACAAGGACCACAACGTTGATACAAGTGTTGTCAAGATGCTCATTGTAAATTGAATCTTAACTATGGTGGGAGAGACAGACACCCGCAAAGCCACTTGTGCAAAGCAAGTTGCACGTCAAGCATTGAGCAAGTCTCATGTGCGATGACATGTAATGTTAGCCCGAGCCGCTTCATCCCACCATGCCGCAAGATGCAAAGTACACGCTAAGACACCGACAACAAAAGCATCAACGCCCACAAAAACATTGTGTTCTACTCGTGCAACAGATCTACGCATAGATACGGCTCTGATACCAATGATGGGTTCGTAGCATGGAAAACAAAAAATTTCTACCGCAAGAACGATCAAAACCTAGATCTAATCTAGATAAAAGCCAAGATCTAATCTATTAGACATGAGCAACGAGATAGATAGGAACTAACCCTCGTAGATCCGAAAGCGTTAACGAGATTAGATCTCGTGGTTGATGTAGTCGATCACTTGCCGATCTCAAGATCGTGTAGACAATCCTTCCGGCGTCGCGTTCCAGCAGCGCTTCCGCAGTCAGTCAAGTGGATGATCCTTCCGGCGCCGCGATTCGGCAGCGCTACCGCAGTCGGTCACACGTGCGGAGTCGAAGCAGACCTTCCTCTCCCCGTTCCAGCGAGCAGTGGAGGTAGTAGATCTTCTCCACGGAATCCCAGCAGCACGACGGCGTGGTGGTGGTGGTGGAGTAGAGAATTCTGCAGGGCTTCGCCTATGCCTGTGCAGAAGATGGTGGAGGAGAGAGGCGGCAGAGATTGGGTGTTATGGGAGCCGGGGAGGAGGGGGCGCCCCTGCCCCTCTATTTAAAGAAGAGAGGCGCCTAGGGAGGGGGAGTCCTTGTAGGACTCCCCTCCCTTGTAGGCCGGCGGTTTGGAGGTGGGGGGAGGAGTCCTCCTCCCCCACGACTCCGTATCTTGACCTACCAGGACTCCTGCCCCTCTGTTTTTGTGGGCGTTGATGTAGTCGATCACTTGCCGATCTCAAGATCGTGTGGACGATCCTTCCGGCGTCGCGTTCCAGCAGCGCTTCCGCAGTCAGTCAAGTGGACGATCCTTCCGGTGCCGCGATTCGGCAGCGCTACCGCAGTCGGTCACACGTGCGGAGTCGAAGCAGACCTTCCTCTCCCCGTTCCAGCGAGCAGCGGAGGTAGTAGATCTTCTCCACGGAATCCCAGCAGCCCGACGGCGTGGTGGTGGTGGTGGAGTAGAGAATTCTGCAGGGCTTCGCCTATGCCTGTGCAGAAGATGGTGGAGGAGAGAGGCGGCAGTGATTGGGTGTTATGGGAGCCGGGGAGGAGGGGGCGCCCCTGCCCCTCTATTTAAAGAAGGGAGGCGCCTAGGGAGGGGGAGTCCTTGTAGGACTCCCCTCCCTTGTAGGCCGGCGGTTTGGAGGTGGGGGGGAGGAGTCCTCCTCCACCACGACTCTGTATCTTGACCCACCAGGACTCCTTGATCCCTATCTTGATTTTCAAGCAAACTCCAAGATATCTTCTAGAACCTTCCGGAACATTCCGAAACCTTCTAGAATCCTCATACAAACACTCCGGAACATTTCCTAACTTAGAAAATGATCCCCTATATATGAATCTTATTCTCCGGACCATTTCGGATCTCCTCGTGATGTCCCGAATCCAATCCAAGACTCCGAACAACATTCGGTCTCCAAAGCACATTCCATATCTACTTAAAACAACTTCGAACCTTAAGTGTGTCACCCTACGGTTCGTGAATATGTAGACATGATAGAGACACATCTCCTATCAATAACCATCAGCGGGACCTGGAGATCCATAATGGCTCCCACATACTCAACGATGACTTCGCGATCGATTGAACCACTTACATATGAAACTAATTCCCTTTGTCTCGCGACACTATACTTATCCGTGGTTTGATCGTCGGTATCTCCATACCTAGTTCTACCTCGTTACTGATAAGTACTCTTTACTTGTTCCGTGATATGTCATCCCTTGTGACCTAGTCACATGCTTGCAAGCTAACTAGATGACATTCCACCGAGAGGGCCCAGAGCATATCTATCCGTCATATGGATGGACAAATCCCAATCTTGGTTCATGCGCTTCAACACATACTTTCAGAATACCCAATGACACTTTTATAACCACCCAGTTACGAAGCGGCGTTTGATGTCATCAAAGTATCCATCCGGTGATGGTGATTAACATAACCTCATGGTCGAAGGAATAGGTTACTATGTATTTGAAAGCTTACAGCAATACGAACTTAATGACTTGATCTTATGCTACGCTTACTATGGGTGTGCGTCCATCACATCATTCTCCTAATGATATAACCTTGTTATTAATCACATCCTAATGTCCATGATCAGGAAACCATGATCATCAATTAATCAACAAGCTAGTTCAACAAGAGGCTTACTAGGGACTCTCTTATGTTTACAAAACACAGAAGTATTAGTGTTTCCTAATAATACAATTATAGCATGTGATGTAAACATTCATCATAAACACAAAGATATAATAATAATCACTTTTATTATTGCCTCTTGGGCATATCTCCAACACCGCCGTCATCTCCATCCCTAGATCGGGAGGGATCTGAAGCTCTTCCCAGCACCCTGCCGGAGAGGGGAATTCACCCTGGAGGCCTTCTTCATCACCATGCAAGCCTCCGGTGTGATGCGTGAGTATTTCATCCTTGGACTATGGATCCATGTAGTAGCTAGATGGCCGGTTCTCCTCCTTTGTGCTTTCATGTTTAGATCTTGTGAGCTCCGTTCATGATCAAGATCATCTATTTGTAATTCTGCATGTTGTGTTTGCGGGGATCCGATGGATAATGAGATGTGATTTCAAATTGATTATTGATTCTATCATGTCTTTATTATTTGTGATCTTGCATGCTTTCCGTTGTTAGTAGCTATCTTGGCCAAGTAGATGCTAGCAACTCCAAGAGTTAGTATTTATGCTCGATAGTGGGTTCATGCCTCTGGTAATCTGGGGAAGTGACAGAAATCTCTAAGGTACTAGATGTGTTGTTGCTACTAGGGAGAAAACAATAATCCTTTGTTCATAGAACAATCGTATTGTTTACTTTACACGCAGTTCGTAAAGTAGTAATCTATTGCTTGCAACTTAATACTGGAGGGGGTTCGGATGATAACCTGAAGGTGGATTATTAGTCATAGATGCAGTTGGATGGCGGTCTATGTATAATGTTGTAATGCCCAATCGAATCTCAAAGGAGTCAAGATGATTCGTATATGCATGTATTGCTTTCTCGATGTTTGTCAATTGCCCCGCTGTAATTTGTTCACCCACATGTTATCTATCTTAAGGAGAGCCACCACTAGTGAACTATGGATCCCGGTCCTTTTTCTTTACATACAATCTACAAATTTTTTACTGTTTTGTGTTTACTTTATGCAAACTATTACTTCCTTCCATTCAATACGTGTAATCCTTTGTTTTCAGCAAAACACGGTGAAATTGACAACCTCATCGCAAGTTGGGGACATAGTTTTGTGGTTGTGTTATGCAGGTCTCCACGTTGCTACTAGCACCAGTAGTGCGCCCTGCCAAGGCTCAGCTAGCAACACCTTTGGGGTGTTTCCTTGCTCCTACTGGTTCTATTAAACCTTGGTTTCATAGCTGAGAGAAACTTGTTGCTGTGCTCATCATAGCTTCCTCTTGGGGTTCCTAATGAGCTCTACATCAACACGAGTCATCAATGATGACGATGATCTCCTCCAATTCCTCGTCCTGACAGGGTGCTAGAACGAAGTTTCTGGTGCTGTTTCGCGGAATCTAGTGGTGGTGGCGGAGCGGAACTCCTTTTGAAAAACGTCGAACCCCCCCCCCCCCCCCTGAGTATTTATGTCAAGAGGCAACTTATAGGCAAAGAGGGAGGTTGAGGGGGCAGCCGAGGCAGCCACACCACCCCCAGGCGTGGCCTAGCCTAGCCCGCGCGGCCAGGTGGTGTGGGCCCCATGTGGCCCTACTCCGTCTCGTCTTCTGGCTCCGTGATTCTTCTGGTGAAATAGGATTTTTTGGCATATTTTTCGGGATTTTTCCTGAGAGTTGATTTTCTACACAAAAACTAGACACCAAGGTAATTCTGCTGAAAACTACGTCAGTCCGTGTTAGTTGTATCCAAATCACACAAGTTTAGAGGAGAACAATAGCAAAAGTGTTCGGGAAATTAGATACGTTTTAGATGTATCAGCGTGCGACAGCTGCGGGTCGCGCGGCGGCGAACGAGGGTGTTTGTCGGGGTGTGTTGATCATGGCGAGGCTGCACGTGCGCGAAGAGGGCAAGGCACGGGCTGGCACGGCCGGTCGGGCACGGTGCCCTGGCGCGCTCTGGATACGACGCAGAGAGGCGGTGCGCAGTGGTGCTAGTGTGGTCTAGGGCTAGGCTTCGACCGTGGGGTGGACAGGGGTGGCGGTAGGAGCTCGCGTGTCTGGTGTGCGTCTTGGGCGAGGCTGGCGTGGCTACTAGCATGCTGCCCACTGTCGGTCGGCGACAACAAAGAACGGGCGGCGCTTCACTGTGCCAGCGGCTAGGGGCAAGCCGGTCTGCTACTGCTAGACACTCAGGGGGACAAGGGGGTTAAGAGGGAACCATTTGGTCAATGATTACTGTGCCAAATAGTGAAGTTAGGAAGCTTAATCTGTGCATGCCAAGTGTTTGATGAAATGGCCGCATGAAAATTATTTTTGAATTTTTGATTCAAATTTTTTGAGTGATCTTAGATTAAGCTTGAGATACTAGGTTTGCTTGGACAAGCCAAGGTGAATTCATTTGATGGGTTTTGGAAAAAGTGTGATCTTAACACATACGCTTGATTCAATTTTCAATGTCCTTTAAAATGATTTGCTAGATGTTTTTGTAAGTTTGTAAAGTGGGCCTTGATACACTTGTACTTGGTCTAGCAAGGGGTGAAAATAAATAGAATTGTTTCTGTAAGGAATTGTCTTCTAGGAACACACCAAGTGACCTAGTGGTTTAAAATGGTCAAAATGACCATTTGGTTGATTTATTCTTATTTGATTTCTTTCTCTTTGGATTTTTTTGTAGATGGTCTAGATGATGTGGCATTCACCTTTAAACCATTTCACATCATTTAGAACAATCAAGCATGGCATATACACTCAATTCTACACTAATGCAAACACACATGCATTCATATTAATTTCTTTAATAAAAGTTTTTGTTAACCCCAAATTGGGTGATTAGACCTTGATAACCTTGATTAAAGTTTTGGTATGTTACAAAATCTTCCCTCCTTAAAAAAATCTCGACCCGAGATTTAAGAAAAACTAGGAGCTAAAGAGATCTGGAAACTCGGTCCTAATGTAATCTTTTCGCTCTCAGGTAGCTTCTTCTTCGGTGTGGTTGCTCCATTGGATCTTGAGAAATTTGATACTCCGGGTCCTGGTGGTTCTGAAGGCTTCTTCCAAGATACGGATGGGCACTTCGTGATACGTCAGATCCTTGTTGATATCAATGGCTTGGTGATCGATGTTCTTGAATACTTCGGTCTTCTCCGGAACTTCTAAGCATTTGCGAAGTAACGAGATATGGAACACATTATGGATGGCTGACATCTCCTCTGCCAGTTCCAGTTGATATGATACTTCTCCTCGGCGATTTAGAATCTTGAAGGACCCAATATATCTGGGGGCTAACTTTCCTTTCAGCTGAAAATGTTGCATTCCCTTCAAAGGCGACACTTTGAGATACACAAAATCCCCAACATTGAAGGTCATGTCTCTATGTCTCTTGCCAGCATAACTCTTCTGTCTGGATTGGGCGGTGTTGAGGTGCTCACGAACTTTGTGAACCTTCTCTTTGGCTTCTCGTAGGATGTCGGGTCCGAAAATCTGACTCTCTCCTACTTGCGACCAATTCAAAGGGGTACAGCACTTTCTTCCATACAAGAACTCAAAAGCGGCCATTTGCAAACTGGCTTGATAACTGTTGTTGTATGAAAATTCTGCGAAAGGCAGACAATCTTCCCATTTGATCCATACTCTAACACACAAGCTCTCAACATATCTTCTAAAATTTGGTTGACTCTTTCAGTTTGTCCATCGGTCCGGGTGATAAGCTGTGCTGAAATTCAGCTTGGTTCCCAATCCTTCTTGGACTTTCTGTGAAAATCTTGAGGTAAATTGGGTTCGTCGATCCGACACTATGGTCTTTTGGGTCCCATGCAAACTGACAATTCTAGCAATGTACAACTCTGCTAGCTTCGAACTCTGGTAGGTTGTCTTGACAGGTATAAAATGGGCTACCTTCGACAGTCTATCAACTATGACCCAAATATAGTCATTTCCCCTACTAGATGTAGGCAAACCGGTGATAAAGTCCATTTCGATAGAATCCCATTTCTATTCCGGAATCTGCAATGGTTGCAATAGTCCTGCGGGTCTCTGATGTTCCGCTTTGACTCTTTGACAGATATCACACTTGGCAATGTAGCTTCCGATTTCTCTGTTCATCTTGTGCCAACAAAATTGCTCCTTCAAATCTTGATACATCTTCGTTCCTCCGGGGTGGATAGAATAAAGAGTATCATGAGCTTCCTGCTTGATAACTTGCTTCAGCTCCGAATCTGCAGGCACACAGATACGTCCTTTGTACCAGAAAACTCTTTCTTCATCTTCGGTGAATCTAGGTACCTTTCCTGTACCAATACGATGCTTGATTCTGTCGATACTTGCATTTCCCTTCTGGGATTCCTTGATCTGACTGATCAAAGTGGGTTGAAGTTCTATGCTAGCTAAAAATCCTTTACTAACTAGCTCCATTCTAAACTGCTCCAACTCTTCATGCAAACTTGGCTGGGTTTCCTTAATCATGGTGTTTAATCTACATGGCAATCTGCTAAGATCATCCGCTACCACATTGGCTTTGCCAGGGTGATAGTGAATGTCAAGTTCATAATCCTTGATTAAATCTATCCATCTCCTTTGTCTCATATTCAGCTCCTTCTGTGTGAAAATATACTTTAGGCTCTTGTGATCCGAATAAATCTCACAACGTTTACTCATAAGGTAATGATGCCATGTCTTCCATGCTAAAACTATGGCTGTTATTTCAAGATCATGGGTAGGGTAGTTTTTCTCATGCTGCTTTAGTTGTCGGGACAGATATGCTATGACTTTTCCTTCTTGCATGAACACACATTCGAGACCAATCTTAGATGCATCACAATACACGTCAAAAGGCCTTTTGATATCTGGCATAATCAAGATTGGGGCTGAAATCAATCTCTTCTTGAGCTCTTGAAAACCCGCTTCACACTTTTTGTCCATTCAAACTTTTTATCTTTTTTCAGTAGTTGGGTCATCGCTCTTGCAATGCTCGAAAATCCTTCAACAAACTTGCGGTAATATCCCGCTAATCCGAGGAATGCACGGACTTGGGTTTGAGTGGTTGGGGCTTTCCATGCTTCAACATCTCTGATCTTGGCGGGATCAACAACGACTCCTCCTGTCGACACAATATGTCCTAGGAATCCTACTTCCTTCAACCAGAACTCAACTTGGCATACAACTGATGTTCTCTCACGGTTTCAAGGATGGTTCTCAGATGTAGCTCATGGTCTTCTTCTGACTTGGAATAGATAAGAATGCCGTCGATAAAAACAACGACAAACTTATCCAGGAAGTTCATGAAAATCTTATTCATGAGATTCATAAAATAAGAGAGGGCATTGGTTAATCCAAAAGACATGACTATATACTCATACAATGCATATCTGGTAGTAAAGGCGGTCTTTGGAATATCCGTTGCACGAATCTTGAGTTGATGATAACCAGTTCTAAGATCAATGTTAGAAAACACTCTGGCACCAGTCAAATGATCAAACAGATCCTCTATCTTGGGCAGTGGGTACTTGTTCTTGATGGTGACATCATTTAGCTTCCAGTATTCTGTGCACAAACGGTTACCTCCATCCTTCTTATCAACAAACAAAACAGGTGATCTCCACGGCGATGCGCTTGGTTGAATCAAACCTTTCACCGGCATAGCATCAAGCTGTTTCTTCAGCTCCACTAGTTCAGAGGGGTTCATACTATAGGGTCTCCGAACTATGGGTCCAGTTCCAGGGATTAGTTCAATGATGAACTCAATATCCTGATCTGAGGGCATACCGGGCAATTCATCTGGGAATACGTCGGAGTATTCACAGACTACTTTGACTTGGTCAAGGGTTGGTTGGGCTAGACTCTTGTTGCACTTGAATTGACGGGGCAACGTTTCAGATACATGCTCTACTGATACTCCCGAGCTACTAGTCATGGTTATGGCTTTCTTGGCACAGTCGATCAATCCTTTATGTTTCGACATCCAATCCATTCCTAGTACTACTTCCAAACCTTTGGTTCCAAGTACTATTAGATTGGCATAAAAATCTATCCCATGGACTCTGATAGGTACAACCTTGCAATTTTTTCTAGCTTTGGTGGTTGAACCAGGTATTTGAACTATCATAACATGCTTCAATTTTGTTGGTTGAATCTTACTAGTGCATGCAAATTCTTTGGTAACAAACGAGTGCGATGCTCCAGAATCAAACAATACTCTTGCTAAAATTGAGTTGACAGAAACCATACCCATCACAACATCTGGCGCTTCCTGGGCTTCTTCAGCGTTCATGTGGAACAGACGGCCGTTGCGGTTGAGCGAGTTCCCTGGGGCAAATCTCCTTCCAGGCTGAACACGGCGTTGTTGCTGAGCGGGTGCATTCACATTGGTGGCTGCTGCAAGCTTCTTGGGACACTCGTTGGAGTAGTGACCCTTGACTCCACATTCAAAGTAAGTAATATGGGACTGGTCTTTGGAATCCATTCAGGAATCCATTCAGGAATCTTGCTGATTTCTATCTCATCATGCAATCCATTCAGGAATCTCTCCTTCTTCTTGGCTTCAGTATTAATCTCATCAGGTGCATACCTAGCGAGAGATAGAAATCTGTCACGGTACTCTACTATAGTCATCCTGCCTTGCTTTAGTTCTCTAAACTCATCTCTCATTCTGGTGACTAAACCTTGCGGCACATGGGTGCGGCTAAACTTGATCTTGAAAGCTTCCCAAGTCATCACTTGACCGTGGTTCATAGTACGGGTGCTATTCCACCAGGCTCTTGCATCTCCTGCCAGATAGTGGGTGGTAAAGAGTACCTTCTCGTTGGCATCAACTCCTGCTACTTCCAGATTGTTTTCCATGGTTTGCAACCAATCATTAGCATCTAAAGGGTGTTCAAACTTTCTAAAGATAGGGGGATTGGTATTCTGAAAGTTCTTAAGATTGGATCCATGATTATCCTGATTTCCATGGCCTTGATTATTGTGGGCCATCTGAGCTATATGTTGAAGAGTGGCTAGGTTGGCTTGACGTTATGCTCTACTAGCTTCACGGTCGGAAACTAGCATCTGAAGAATCTGCAACATTGGGTCATGCGATGAGCTGCTTCCTTCGGGGTTTCCACGAGTCATCTAAAGATTGAGATAGATAATGAGATAAGAGGGAAATTTCTAAGGTTCATGGTTTTGTTTCAAAAACTTTAAGCCTTGAGTTTGACTCAGGTTTTGCAAACTAACTTCTTCTCATTCATTCATTCATTCAAGCACACAATACAACACACACCACAGCACAAAGGAAAATAGATGGTTTTAAGAACCGCTCTGTGAAACTAAGATACAGTGGGACCGATACAACTCCCTCCTACGGTAGTGATCAAGTGCATCTACTCATCATCAATGAAGTCTGAATCATCATCATCGGTGTAGAAATCCATGGCATCATCCTCCAGGTAGTCGTTGTCATCACTGAGGTATGAGTGAAGACCTCCTTGGATGTCTTCACCTTCTCCCTCTTCCTTCGCTTCCAGTTGGATTTCCTTCTCACGGATGGTCTTCTCGAGGTCGGCCACCTTCTTGCGAGGACGAGCGATGGTGCGATCCTTCTTCTCGCGTTGACGACGAAGTGATTTGCGATCCTTGACGAGCATGACGAGAGTCTGGTCCTTCTGGGCGACAATGGAAAGGTTGTGGTTGGCGTAGGCTCGAGCATTGTCTAATTCCTTCTACCTATCATACAAGAGGAAGTCAAGGTTCTCCACTTGGCGCTTCATTTGTGGGTGACTTGGCATCTCCAATGGGATTCCCATACAATCACGCCTTGAAAAGTGCGCAAAGCGAGTTCCCTGGATCAAGTTGATGTTTTTCCCACACAGACGGGCTAGAGCTTCATGCATTGCCTTGGCTAATCCATCTAGCCAGTTGTTCTCTCGCACGGTGAATTGAATCTTCTCAGAAAGGGTGCTTCCATATTGCCTCGGAGATCTGCAACTATCAGCCACTATAGATCTCCTCCTAGGTGATCGTTGAGTTGAGCCCCGAAGAATTCCGGATGTGGGCGCTCAAGATACTCTGACAGTGCATCGAGATCCCTCTCAAAGATCAGTTGGCCTCCGTTTCCCAACTGGTAGAACTTGCAATACTGAACTTCCATCTATAATAATTTAGGATGAGTAAGTTAGTGAGGTGATCAAGTGTGTCAAATTTTATGTAGAATGTGAGAAGTTTTGAGGAACATGATTTTTTTTTGAAAGAATCAAGGATAAGGGTGGGAATAGGTTTTCATAAATACCCACTTCTTTGGTTTTGAAACTAAGTTTTTGGTCGGACGTCCATTCTAACTAGGGTCTCCTATGGTCAGGATGGCTCTGTTACCAACTTGTCAACACCTGGATTTTTAATCCCAGATGCCTGTTATGCCATACATCGCAATCCTAGGATTACCATTTTTGAGAGACATAACAGACTGGATATCATAGTACATCATCCATTACAAACCATAATAAGGTTTTACACAAATAAAGGATCTCATGATCCAGTCTTAATACAAACAAACATCGGAATAATAAAGTGTAGTAGTGGGTTCCATCTTCAGTGTCACAGGCAATGCTGACGATGGGAGATGATCCTAGTTGTCGTAGCCGTCCTGATGTCCATCTTCTTGATAGTCCTCCTCATAGTCTGGCCACGGGAATAGCCAGGGACAAAGCCATGAGTACTCTTTAAGTACTCGCAAACTATCACTAACAAGTAAGGTAGTTCTAGTAGGAATACTAAGCTCTAGGTTTATTTGCAAAAGCTATATTTATCTTAAGCTGAGTTCAGAAGTAAAGAAAGCTAACTTAATGTTCTAAAATCACCTAAGTGGGAAACTAGTTTTCAGCTTCACAACCCTGTTGTGGTCAAGTCAAAGTCACAATTTATTTCACAAGACATTTTGAAAACATTTGACAACGGAACAGTATGGCCACTCCAACTGTCCATGACTGCGGACGTGGCTATTCGAATAGTTTGACACTCTGCAAAGGTGGCACACTTTCACCACAAACTTTGATACATCTGTCAGGGATAACCCTGAATCAATCATACTTACTATGCGGATAATCAATCATAACCTTTTAATTACACACTCTAGTATAGGCACCTCCCTATGAGCTTGGCCTCCCAGCCATGGCCATGTGCCATCCTGGGCACTGCACAGGTGGACATCATCAAGAAGTAGCCTCAGCTCAAACCTCTTTCGCGAGGGAACCCATACTAATGCATATAAACTTCCGGCTAAGCCCTACCCAATTGAGGTATTGTGGTTGTACGGTAAAAATTGGAATGGTATCGCATCCGAACCCAACCATTAGTTTTTGTAAAAGGGCTAAGGCTGATGCCTTAACATTTTCATCATCAAACCATTGTCTTTCTCAACACATGTTAAAACATCCCAATAGAATGAAGCATCATTCCAAGGTTTTCATAATCATTTTCACCAAGTATTCCCATCTAAAGTGATCAACGTGTATGCTTAGCACTAGCCCCTAAGGTTAAGAGTGTTCACTAAAGAGGGGTGCTAATCTTCAATATCATGCCACAGAATGACATCTAAGTATAACTAGATATGCCAAGTTTTATACTCTTTATGCTATCTAAACAGTAAAGAACTTTGGTAAAGTAAGAAAGTAAAGCTTGCAATTAAAACTTGGGATGGGTATAAATCAAAGTATATAACCAAAGCATTCCTAATGCATTTTCTTAAGTTAACAAGGTGGCAAGTGTTAACTTGCTTAGTTCTAGCTTGCACATAATAGCTTGCCTTGATTGGTGCAGTGATTGAAGTTTTCTTCGTCTTCTTTGGGATAGAACTCCTCCTCCTCATAGACTTGGTCGGTACTGTCGTCTATTAAGGAATACAGGGTACACAATCACCAAACAATACTTATCTGTTGCTTTTTAGCACACTAAGTCTCACACTTGATGATCTAGTATCGTCACATGCATTAAAGAACTAGTTTCATTCATTCTATTTTAGAAAAGTAATTTCTACTCCTTAAAATTAATTAAGATTTAATATTCTCCAAATAGAATATGGGATCATGTGGACACATGTCTCACCACATATTCTAATACATGGTAATGTGATTTAAAAGGTTGATCACATTTTATAAAGTTTAAGACTATTATTTAATAGATTTAAAGTGACTAGAAATGCCCTAATAGCATTCTTTTGGTACTAGTCCAATGTCACTGCATGCACTCATAGATATTTTTATATATTCAGATAGATATTATCAAATGCGATTTTTGAGAGTTGGAATCAACTCAAAAGATACTATGGTTGATTTTTGAAAAATGTTTGAAGTTGCAAAAGTCTCTGTCTTATTTTTTTATATGTGATCTCTAACTCCAATTGATTTAAATCCAACAGGCTTGGATAGATATTTTACTTTCTAGCAAAATTTGAATCATGCAATTTGGTTAAGTGAAACTCTCTAATTGATTTTTGAATCTAGGCACATAATAGGATTTCAACTAAAAAGGAAAATCTATATTTGAATTTCCAGGCCTAGGCGGGAACATTAAATGGGCCAGCCCAACTGCACAGCATAGCGCAGCGCACGGCTGGCAGAGAGGGTTCACTGGTCAGCGACACATCTAACGCGAAACAGTATCTACTGATCTGAGCCCTACGATCTAAATCTAATCCAACGGCTGAGGGTCGTCATCAACGACAAACAGCTCCGGTGAGGAACTAGACCTAGCGCGGCGGTGGGGGTCTCATGGGGCTCACCTGGGCTCCAGCTGGGCTCGGCGACGGGGGCGATCGACGTGGTAGTCGACAACGAGGCAAGGCGCGGTCACGACAAGGCTCGGGGTGGCCGAAATCGATGGTGCCCTTCTCCTCCAGCAGCAGCGGACTCCGGTGCAATTCCAGCGCGGCGGTGCGCGCCTTGCTCTGGGGAGAGGAGTGGGAGGCTCAGTGAGGAGTGGGGAGTGGCTTGGTGTGAGGAATGGAGGTTGGGGTGGCCTCCTTTTATAGCTCGGCGAGGGGACCGAGCGGTGCGGCGGTGAGCTCGACGGTGGCATCGCTACAGGCTACTATCAGCATGGGCGAGGGTGTAGGACGGTGCGGTACTCCCTGGCGGTTCTCACGGACTTAATGGCGCGGTGTGGGGCGGCTTGGTTTGGTCTGGCGTGTGTGGTGCTCTGAGCGGGAGCGGCGGTGTTTGCGACGGCGTGCGGCATCTGCGGGTCGCGCGGCGGCGAACAGGGGTGTCTGCCGGGTTGTGGTGATCATGACGAGGTTGCGCGTGCGCGGAGAGGGCAATGCACGGGCTGGCGGGGCTGGTCGGGCACGGCGCACTGGCGTGCTCTGGACACAGCGCAGAGAGGCGGTGCGCGGCGGTGCTAGTGTGGTCCAGGGCTGGGCTTTGACCGTGGGGTGGACAGGGGGTGGCGGTAGGAGCTCGCGTGTCTTGTGCGCGTCTTGGGCGAGGCTGGCATGGCTCCTGGCGTGCTGCCCACTGTCGGCCGGCGACGACGAAGAACGTGCGGCGCTCCACTGTGCCATCGGCTAAGGGGCAAGTTGGTCTGCTACTGCTAGACACTCAGGGGGACAAGGGGGTTAAGAGGGAACCATTTGGTCGATGATCACTGACCAAACAGTGAAGTTAGGTAGAAGCTTAATCTATGCATGCCAAGTGTTTAATGAAATTGCCGCATGAAAATTATTTTTGAATTTTTGATTCAAATTTTTTGAGTGATCTTAATTAAGCTTGAGAGACTAGGTTTGCTTGGACAAGCCAAGGTGAATTCATTTGATGGGTTTTGGAAAAAGTGTGATCTTAACACATACACTTGATTCAATTTTTAAATGTCCTTTAAAATGATTTGCTAGATGTTTTTGTAAGTTTGTAAAGTGGGTCTTGGTACACTTGTACCTGGTCTAGCAAGGGGTGAAAAGAAATAGAATTGTTTCTGTTAAGAATTGTCTTCTAGGAACACACCAAGTGACCTAGTGGTTTAAAATAGTCAAAATGACCATTTGGTTGATTTATTCTTATTTGATTTCTTTCTCTTTGGATTTTGTTTGTAAATGGTTTAGATGATGTGTCATTCACCTTTAAACCATTTCACATCATTTAGAACAATCAAGCATGGCATATACACTCAATTCTACACTAATGCAAACACATATGCATTCATATTAATTTCTTTAATAGAAGTTTTTGTTAACCCCAAATTGGATGATTAGATCTTGATAACCTTGATTAAAGTTTTGGGATGTTACAGCCACCTTCGCCAATGACTCCGACATTTTGCCGTCGGCATCTTTTGCTTCTCCCGTAGTGTTGGACTGCAGGCTGTTTCTGGAGAGAGCTCCTGCACTGAGATCCTTTGTTGAAACCAGTAACGCTACACTTATGGACCAATTATCACAGTATAAAATTTATGGGGTTACATGGTGTGGTGTGGATTAATTACGGCCCTTGAATCACGGGATGTGGGGAAATTTGCACCAACCGACTACTTCCACGTCTGTCTGTAATTAAATGTCTGTAATTAAATTCCGTAAGAAAATTCCATACATGTAGGATTTCTGTTGTTGAAACCTACACGAGCTAAGCCGTAGTATAAAAGAAAAGATAAAAAGATCTCAGGAATAGTCATATTAGAGTTTGTGCATCCTAACTTGTAGTATCAATAATTGTATTTTTATACACATACCAAAAAATGTTTATTTTTGCAAAACTTTTTATGTGCAAACATAAAATGGCTGGATGTACACTGATTTTTTTTTCATATTTTAAAATGTGATTTTAGACAATCGGTGTAGATTTCCCCACTTCACACCTCTTTTTATGTATTTTAAAACGAATATGGTTTTCTGTAGATGCTAGTTACTAAACCCATGCAGAAGGGATACGAATATCTTGAAATTTTAGCACCAAACTAGTTGAAAGGTAACTCAATGAGACAAAATAGCAGATTTATGTCATTTGGTAAGTTAACAATGGACTGGTAGATAGATAAATATACTATTTTAGTGCATAATATTTTCTAGGCACGATCACATACAAAAAACATCTCTCCATTAGTTAGTATCTTTGGCTGTATAATGTGTATATGGCTATAACTAGTGGATTTCCTAAGATAACATTATTCGGATTAATAAATGTCATTTTTACTACTTTCAAAACATCAGCCGATACAAGTATAGGTAGTTCACACTCGTCCTCTACATCTCCATGATGCACACAACCACCGGAAAGCGCGCGCACACACACACTCGGCCTTCACATGTATTGCTTTTGTTAGACCAATATGTTACAAGGCTGGACATTGATCTCGGAGGGTGGCATTACCCACCACCTAGCCGCGCAGACAGTGGACATGTATGTCAGTGCACCTCCCCCACCCCTAGATAAAAAACTAGTCATTTGCCCCCACCCAAAACATCAATTCATTCTATTTAGAAACGAATATTGGATCTTTCGTTGATACAAAATGATCCGGAGAAAAATAAATGCTTCTTTGTCGTCATCAGCCCAACAATGTTAATCCATCAGTTTCCAATGGAGTTGGGAGATTTCTCATGAGATAAAATATTTTGTCCTTGTGAGCCAAACCACATCCTCCGCAAGAAGCTTGAAAATTCAGTAGTCTTTTTAACATCAAGATCATGAATACCAAAACCACCCTGAGCTACTAGATGACAAATAACATTCTGTTTAGGTAGTATTTTATTTTCAGTGTTACATTGCTCATAGATTTGTACCAAAAATAATCCAACCTTTGAAGACTCTTGGAATCTTGAGGGAGAGCATATTCATAACTATAGTGCTGAGTTGATAAAAGGCATTCATCCTCCAACAAAGAGTTTTTTTTTTTGAACGGGCCTCCAACAAAGAGTAGCTTCCCATTCCAACTACTCACATGTTTTGCACTAGGCATCCCAGAACCTCCAATAACAAATAGAATACCCAAGTATCTAATATCAGAGGATCTTGATCGCAACCAAATTATTCGGCGTATTGAACGGAAGCTTGCTGCACTTCTTTTTTTTGGAAAAAACAACTCTCATGGAAATTGATTTTGAGACTTTAATACTCTTAGCATGATGAAATAATCAATTTCAGATTCTTAGACATTTAGCATCATGCTCCAAAAAGAGTATTGTGTCATCAAAGTTCTGTAGAATATATAGACTACCATGCAGGAAGCATGGTAGCATATGCCGACAATTTCACCATTTTTTGTGTATCAAGATGCCAACATGTCAGCCATAATTTTAAATAAACATGGGTGATAATGGATCATCATGACAACATCATGTTTTTGCTTGGAAGTAATGGTCAATCTCGCCGTTGACCTTTATGGTCACAAAACCTCCAAACGAAAATTATGAACCAATGCACGCCACTTTTCTAAGAAACCCTTCATTTCCTGGTTTTGTTGTAAAAGAATACTGTTTGATCTTTTTATAAGCTATTTCAAAGTCAACTTTAAATATCACGCAAGCGATTACCTTACGATGAAATCCATGAACAGTCCCATGTAGGATTACCACTTCGTGTAGGATGCTTCTACATTACATAAAACATGTTTGGTTTGGTCGAACCACATAGTCTGTCAACCAATTAAGTCTATTTGTTTTAAAACTTTGCAAGAAACTGAAGATGACAGGAAGGAGATAAATTACTCTACATTACTAGATCAGTTCAGCCTCCTTAGTCTTGGGAAAAAATAGTTTTACCAAAATTTAATCTAATGGATCTGGTTATCCATCATGCAAGAAACCAAAAAACTTCATAAGGTCATCTTTAATGAGAAACCATAGGTTTTTATAAAATCCGAAGTGAACCTATCCACGTCTAGAGCTTTGTTGTGCTTCATTTGGAAAAAAAACGCTCTCAATCCCTCCTCGGAAAAAAGAGCAAAATGGATTGAGCTTTGGATATTTATGGTGTATCATTAGTTCAATAATCATCGAGACAATGTTCCTTCCTCTGGGACTCCAAAAGACTTCATACTAGTATTTTGTTACAGTGGATTTTATCTGTTGATGACCATTAGTGATACCCTCATTCCGTTGGAGTGCGTCTGCACGTATACCTATGTTTGTCATTAGCTACCATATGGTAGTATATATCTCGTGTTATGGTCACCGTCTGAGATGAATTTTGCTTTGGATCTTTGTTCGCATTGACATGACATTGTGTATTTGGTAACATTTTGAAAGATTTGTGTACATTATATTTCTCTTTGTTACGAATGAAACTGTAGTTCTCGATATACACATTGGGTTGTGAAATATGTAAAAAAAAAAGTTGAACAGTGGAAACATTTATTCAGGGATCTATATATGTGTCTGGTTGAGATGAAAGCCTAAAAAACATGGTTAATACCTTCGTTGTCGATGAGTCCTTCAAATCAATGACAGAGTTATGGCAATGGAGTCATTCTCGGTTGCCAAAGAGAGTTTTGACTCGTATCCATAGGGTTGATCTGTACTAATCTTGATTTTACAGCAAGGCTGGTCGGCTGGTCGCTAAAGGATATATTGAACCCATATTCACGTCAGGGATGATTTAAACCCAAATGTTGAATCTGTGTCCTCTAATGTCGCTCCCAACCGAGTGAACTAGCCGTACTCCCTAGCCTATATGGACATATACATAGTGTTGTGGAGGTTGAAGGGTCGATGGTGCAGCAGCAGCGGCTATAACTGAAGCTTGGAAAAAAAATCCTAAAACATAATTGTGCAATTGCAAGCACTCGACATTGCAGTAATTCTTCTTTATTTTTTCGATATGGGCATCTATATTGCCATTAGGACACTGCGTTGTTGCAGAGGTCAGATGTTAGAGCAAGTTCAGGAGAGCCCCAATACCTCCCCCGATAGCAGATGGAGGGGTGAGAGAGTGCAAAATCATGCTCCAGCAGCTCCCCTAAGACCTCCCCTACACATCGGGCTCCCCGACCCAGCCCCTCCATCTCCCCTATGCATCGGGGTTGTGGACGCATCCCCGATTGATGCCCCTATGTAAGCCGTTGCTCGGGAAGCTTCTTCCCGCCACCATGCTCCCGACCATGGTCAAAATCAAGCTCAAAATCGGGCGGCATGGACGGCCCAAGACGAGCGCAAGCAAGCGGTGGCGCCATGGATGCCTGGTGGCGCTGCACGGGGCGTGTTGCGTGGCGGCACGTGCAGGCGGCTGGAGGCGCTTGGTGGGGCACGTTGCGGGGCGGCACGTGCGGGAGGCTGGCGGCGCTTGGCGGGGCCCGTTGCGTGGCGGCGCTGCGCGGGGCACGTGCAGGCGACTGGCGACGCTGGCGGCGCTGTGCGGGCGGCTGACGGCGTTGTGTGGCGGCGCGTGCAGGCGGCTGGCGGCGCTGTGCGGGAGGTGTGATTAGCGATTTGGGAATTTTCCGGGAGAGAGAGGAGCTCTGGTGGGCTTTTTCTTCTGGTAGGCCTGTTAGTTACAGTATATTACTAAAATATTGCTGAGTGAGGTATAGGGGAGGAAATATTGGAGAGCTGCTGGAAATAAAAAATTGCAGGGGAGAAATCTAATTAGGGGAGTCCTCTACATGGTGTTATAGGGGAGAAAATGTAGGGACCTGCTGGACTTGCTCTTGTTGGTACCTTCACGGTATTAATATATTCTCTTTATCGAAAAAAAAAATCACATTTTAGTATTCCACCACACTGGCATCTCAGTTGGCTGTCGGTTTGGGTGTGTGGTCGCTTTCCCTACGTATTTGATAAGACAGGAGGTATTCCGGATGGCGCGTGTTCTCGGAGCCGTATGTATGTGTGGCGGCAGTCACTCGGACCTGTAAGATCTTATTGAGTTCTCTGTTCGTGGCCTGTGTTTGATCAACAGGATAACTGCCTTATCGAGCTACCTACGTACTACGTACAGTACCACAACTGAAGCAAGAAGGAGCTAGAGAGAGACCGATGGCAGCCGACGGCGGGACAAGCAGGGGCGATAGGTGGAGTCTGGCCGGCACGGCGGCGCTCGTCACCGGCGGCAGCAAAGGGATCGGGTACATCACGCATGCAGGCATCTACGATCTCGGGATGTCGTTGTATTCATGCGTAGGCGCGCGCTTATACTTACTTAGCTAATGTATAGATGCGTGATGCATTCGATCTCAGGCACGCGATCGTGGAGGAGCTTGCGGGGTTCGGGGCAAGGGTGCACACCTGCTCCCGGAACGCCGCGGAGCTGGAGGAGTGCCGTCGGCGGTGGGAGGAGTTAAAGCTCCCCGTGACCGTGTCCGTCTGCGACGTCTCCGTGCGCGCCGAGAGGGAGAAGCTCATGGAAACGGTGAACCGAACCTTCGATGGCAAGCTTGACATACTGGTGAGCTTAATTGATTTCTTAGGCAGACACGAGCTAATTATTTTTTAGAATTTGTTGCTCCATCGGTACTATATATGTTCTGAATCACTTGTTGATGCAGGTGAACAATGCGGGGCAAATGCCGTTGAAGGCGGCCGTGGAGTACACGGCGGATGAGTATACTCGACTGATGACGACTAATTTGGAGTCGTGCTTCCACCTGAGCCAGCTCGCGCACCCCCTCCTCCTCCGTGCCTCCATCGCCGGAGGAGGCAGCATCGTCAACATCTCCTCCATTTCAGCCTCAATTGCCTACCCAGGCGTCGCACTTTACGCCATCTCAAAAGGTACGCTCAGATTCGATCACCTGGACTGGGAGAAAACGAAGCCCCTTTGCCCTTTGGAATGTATTTTCCTTGGATCGGAGGACTTCTGAATGATTGAACGAATTTGTGTATATCATCCTAACGAAATCTTAGCTGCTGTGAGTTTCCAGAGTATACTTGTCTCAGTTGTCCCATATATAATCTTTGTTGGCAAATGCAGGAGGAATGAACCAGCTTACGAGAAGCCTTGCTACAGAGTGGGCCCCTAACAACATTCGCGTGAATGCCATCGCCCCGGGCTTTATCACCACTGATATGATAAAGGATGTATGTACCAACACCACATGGGCCAGATTATATATAGCCCATATGTGTTAATGTGATGTTGTTTTTTAGCAACCGATGAATATCCACAAACTAACCCTGAACTCATTAGCAAATAGTGCCAGCAAAAATACAATGACTACATTATTTTTGGAAAATAAAATATTAGTACATATTTATACTACTGTAGTATTATTTGGCGGGGGATAACAAGTTATTATTGTGAACAAAACAGATTGGGCAAAATATCCTAGAGCAAGAGCACTCCAAGACCCCAATGCGGCGGAGCGGCGAACCAATGGAGGTTGCATCAGCGGTGACATTTCTTTGTATGCCAGCGGCCTCCTTCGTCACTGGGCAGGTCATATTTGTTGATGGTGGTCGTACCATTAGCGGTTAAGGGAACATACGACGAGCGAGTTGACTTAAGACTTTTCTTAGTCGAGCCATGTAGGGTGATTGCTCGTATGATAGACAACCAAAAAAAATTATTGTCTTTCTTAGTTAGGAGATGATCTATTCGAGGGAAGAATAAGAGATTTCTCTCCCATATACAAGATGCCATCTTTTCATGAAACTTTTTTTCTCAATTAATATTTAATCATGGCATATCTGAGTGTGTGTGTATCAACATACTATTAGTTCTGGCATTCAGTAGAATCAGCACTCTGGCACACCCAGCAACACAATGGTAATTTGGGAAACAACACAGGTACCTAGCACCAACAGAACATCCATGCTAAGATACATCTAAGAACTCCTCATGTAGAGTTACCCATCTTCACTGGTGAAGTGTCAAAGCCTGGCTGCTCGAGTGTGATGACATATTAAGACTGGTTAACATCACCAATGACGATAGAGTTAACTAGGGAATTGCACACATCAGGGACCAAGCCAAGATTTGGATGAACAGTTCTGGCTTGAACTTGCACACAATTACTTGGAAAGAACTGAGCCAAGTTCTCATTGACAGGATTCCGGACAATGTTGCTACAGATCCTATGGATCAACTTCAACAACTAAAACAACAAACAACTGTAAATGCATATATTGATTTATATGAGACCTGGATGACATCGATGAAGAGAGACTGACCTTATTTTCCACAAGATTTATTTGTAGATAGATTCATCAGTGGTCTCAAAAAAGGGATTAAGCACACTATGCAATGTCAAAAACACCAACCTTGTTATCTGCATATTGGTATGCCATGAAATATGAAAAAGCTTATATGTCAAATACAAAGAAAACTCTAGCACCACCGCTAGCTCCTAGGAATTTTGTTCTAGCCAGACCTAAACCCCCAAGAAATAACAGAAATAGACTGCTAGGGACAGAGCTAGAGAGACCAGAGAATGTTGGTACTATCCTGAAATATGGTCTATACGACACAAATGTCAAGAAACACAAAATTCTATTCATGCCATCCAAATGTAAGGGAATGCAGAGGAAGATTTACCTGAAGAATAAATCCAACAACTACTAGCAATCCCAGATGTAACTGTAGCACCAGACCTTGAGCAAAATCCAATAGAAGAACAAAAGGAACAATTGATGAATACATCCTCTATTGCATATAAAGGATGTCCTAATTATGCTACAATATCTCTACTATCAACCTTGGGCAAAGACAACTCCTATAGCTCTGGCAGATACTAGTTGCACAAACACCTTTATGGATTTGCATTTTGCTAAGAGAAATAATATTTCCACAACCGCTACTAAATATGGAGGAGTAAAGGTTACTAGTGGTACCACCTTATCCTCTACTGCAACAACGTACAATTGCAGTTTCTCTTTGCAAGGACAGAAATTCACAACTCACTTCGGAATAATAGAATTGCAGGGGTATGATGTGATTTTGGGAGTGAATTGGTTCAAGTTGTATAATACGGTGAATTTTGACTTCATTGGCAGGAAATTAACTCTGGGAATAAATGGAAAATTACATACCTTCTCTGATCACATGTTTCCCATGGATAAACTCCTCATCTCCTCTGATCAGTGCAGTAAATTAATTTGCACAAGGAGCTCAGGTCTATCTACTTCTTCATTCTTCCAGCCCAGATGAGGAATTGCAAGCTGACCAACATCTACCAGTTGCTGATGAAATCAATAACTTGTTGCATCAGTTCCAAGATATATCCCAGTCACCAACAAGACTGCCCCCTCATAGGAACTCTAACCACCACATTCCCTTGTTCGCTGCAGGATCCATGCCTGGTTAGCGGTGCAAGCTCGTTGCCTCACCGCCGACGCCCTATCTAGAAGAGGGTGGCTACACGATGAAGTATATGTTCTCTGGAGTATATAACATAAAACCACCATTTTATAATTCAGATTTAACGAATTCTACCACTTTGTGTTTTCAGGACAAAATCCCACCACATTTTAGTTAGCTTTGTGCCAAAAATGCTAAAAGTGAATTGAAACGAATTGACACAGAATCTGACAGGATGAGGCCACTTTGTCAGGACTAATTAGATGAGGTGGACTGGGGCCACCTATCAAACCAATTAAAAAGTAAAATATATATAAAAAGGAAAAAATATGGGAGAGGTTGACCCCATCTTGTCTCTGTGCGGGAAGCATCATGATGCCTCCCATGATGCCATGACCCCACCGACCCGCCCCCACCGCCACGCTCTGGCAATCCATGTCGCCTGCCACCCTACCCTTCCCTCACTTCCCGCCCTCGACCATCCCTACTCTCCTCCCCTGCTCCACCCGTGACGGTCCTGCTCACCGGCGCCACCCCTCTGAGTAACCTACAAGTCGAGAACGGCACCCAATGGTGACACGGATTGGCCTCGAGGAGGAGTTTCTCCGGTAGACTCCGGGCTTGCTACAACAGCCTGTGAGAATAGATACGTCTAGCTGGTTCTCCTCGGATGGTCGGCTCGGATTGGAAAGGTTTATACTAGCGGCAATTGCTCACCGGAGCAATGCGGCAGCGCTCGCACACACGACTACTACCAAAAGAAGAATCTGGTGTCGGCCGAACTTTGCTAGGACGCACGGAACGGTGAGAGGGAAACCAAGACATGGATTTAATTGGCCTAGGAGCACGTGTTCATGCTCGCCGGTGGAAAATTTCTGACCAGACGTTCTCGGTACGACTTCTCTCATGGGTAGGGAGAGCATGCTGGCCGCTGGTGCGCATGCTGAGGGGTGAAGAGGATGGTGTGGACCCAGACGCGAAAATTGCTGAGCTGATTCGGCGCGCAGCTGATATGCTGACCACATGTTTCGAGTGGGTTCTGGTACGACATGACTCACTAGCCTGTCCACTCTTTTGCCCAGATTCTCTCATAAAGTCGAAGTACTTCATAGAAACTTGCATGCACTCTTTGAATCCACCGAAAAGTACTTTATAGATCCAGTCCGCAAAATAGAAGTACTCTATAGAACCTTCTATCCGGACTTATCAACACATAATAAAGAACTTCTTAGATTCACTATTTTTTATATAAAAATTAATATATTAAAAATTAGACTCTTTTCTAAGAGCTCGCCACGAGAAAGTCAAATATGCAAACGGAATTAAATTTGCATTTATTTTGTAAAATTTATGCACTATTGTTTGTTTATTGTACATTTGGGAAATCAAATCTATGCAAAAAGGCAAAAGAGTGGACAGCTGGCGGATCCCTTGAAACTTGTGGCCAGCATTTCTGCTGGACCCGTGGATGATTGCGAGTTTCGGGGAGGGGGGAGGGGGTGCGCGGTAGTGCTGCCGTGGCCGTGGAGGTTTTTTTAGAGCAACCACATATTTTATTAATCAAAAATCAAGTTACATAGAGCAACACATGTGTGAAAACTAAAAGACAGAATGAGATAAAATAATTATCCTGAAAACAATGCAGATAAAATCCTAAGAGACCGAGAAATACAAAACGGTCCCTAGGGTTTCCCGCAACCACCGAAGCCAGCGGCCGCCACCCAACTCCAGCACCGTCGAGACGCACGCTAGAATATACGTCGATCCTCCAACACTTCAAGATATAAAAAAGCACCATCGCCAACGAGGCTTTGTGAGTTGATGAACGGGCATACTGCACGCAACGAGGCACATATCGTTGTGGCACATCGCCAGGGGGACGTCCCTGTGCTGTCTTGAACCAAGATCCGCTGCCTCTCATCAACAAAGTAGGATAAGAACGGCAGATCCACCACCTCCAGACCAACATCCTCGCTCCAGAGAAACTACCTCATCCCGGCCACCAGCGCCGTCACTGAGAACGACGAACATAGGCGACACATTGAGAAACTGATCTCGCCAGATCTGAAGAACGACGAGAAGACCAAGCTGTCGAACTGAAGGAACGACTAGCACACCTTGCCATCAACTCTGAGGCGTCACTTTGAAGGTCATCGCCGGTGTGGGAGTAGAGTTGAGACAGATCTATTGCCCGGGCGCCGCTCCCACCACCCCAATAACGTCCCATGGAAGACATACCCTAACCCTAACTACTAGGCAGAGAAACGAGGTCCCCCTCCCTCCTACCGCTGGAGCGGCAAGCGGAGAGAGAGGGAACCAGCGCTCTTGCCAATAAAGATCTGGAGGGAGGGAGCCGCCGCCGCTGAAAGGGCATGTATGCCCCCATGTGTGGTTTTGGTAATTAATGACAATTCCTATGGACTAATGTGCAAATTGAGTCTCACTTGTAGGTTTGTCCATTGGCATCGCTTGGACCATGCGTTGGTTTAAAGGATGAAAAAGAAGAAGCATCGTCCAAGGGATTTGTGCCTATTGGAATCAAGTAGAAGAAGAAGATCAAGTATGTCTTGAAGAAGAAGAAGAAGATGGAGTTCCTCATGGCTTTCTTCAAGACATCATCATCAAGATTTGATGTGCAAGCTCACGGTGCGCCATCTCTAGAAGATATCATGCTTGGAGCTTGCCATCCTTGGTGTTCATAGAGTGATGACGACAAGGTCAAATAAGAGGTTTCCTCATGGAGTATGGGGGAGCCATTCGCAAGTCTTCATCAAACAAGAGCATGCAATAGCAATCAAGAAAGGTGTTTCATCTTGAGAAGGACAAGACGGTCTACATCAAGCTCAAGTGGGATGCTCAAGGCAAAGGTATGATCTTGATAGGGTTTCTATTTTACCGGTCTCTTATAGTGTTCTTGTAGTGTTGGGAGACCGGGTTTAGGATAGATAGCCGTACTATCAAGAGGGGCTCTCGAGTGGGTGACTCGTTCGTATCTTTCAAAGAGAGCTCAAACCTTTGCATAGATAGCATCATCTTTCTTGGTTGTTGTTTGGTTCTTGTCCATGTGAGGATCTAGAGCTTGTGGTTATCTTCATAACAAGCTCTAGTTCATCAAAAACGGATTTCCCTTGCATATCTTATTGTGTTTTTGATCTTGCGGGTTTTCCGGCTCCACACCTTGGGAGGTATCTCACATATATATTTATGGTATTTTATCCCTTGGTGATACCCAATATTTCAACGCGTCGCTATCTTTCCAACAAAATTGGTTTCGTCTCGTTTGGAGTTCGGATGCAAAAGTTGTGGCATTTCTGGTTCTAAAGTTTCTCTGACCGGAATTACCGGCCAGACGCCGGAAGTACCGCTCGGGCAGAAATGCCGCCGGTAGTACCGGTGTTAATTCTGGCCCAACTTCCGGTGAACCCATTTTTGGTTTTATTCTCTCTATGCCTGGTTAGCGCTATTTGACGGAACTTGGATCAGATTTTCATGCGGTAGTACCGCTAGGACATTCTCGCCACCGGTAGTTCCGGCGAAGCGGCGTAGTACCGGCCAGGCTCGCGTTTGTGTTCTTTCTCTCGCTGTTTTCTGACCGTTGGCTGGGTGCCACCGGTAGTACCAGCCACCCACCGGTACTACCGGCCGTGCGCGATTCTGTGGGTAACAGGCTGATCGGGGAGCCCTTTAAAAGGAGCTCCCCTTTCTCCTTCGACCCTATCACTTGTTCTTCTTGGTTTTTGGCTTTCTCTCTCCTCCATTGTTGACCTTGAAGAGCTTGCCCTCTCCCCTTCTCCCTCCTATGATTCTTGCATCTTTTTGAGGGATTTGAGAGAGGATATCTATATCTACAAGCCCCACCAAGCAAAATCCCTTCTTTGTGAAGGAATCCTTGGGATATAGATCTTGGAGAGTTTTGTGTTCTCCTCTTGTGTTCTTCCTCCCTTATTCTCCCAATAGCTTTTGTAGCTTTGGTGGAATTTGAGAGAGAAGGACTTGCCTCTTGCATTTGGTGCATAGGTTTGAGTTCTCCTCGGATATTCGGCGAGTTCAAGCCCTTGGGATTGTTTCTCTTGGGTTCTTGGAACCCTAGACGATTGTGTGGAGTTGTGGTGTGTTCTTGGGGCTCCAATTGAGTTGTGGAGGTTTCCCAAGCTTGTTGGCCTTTTGTGCCATTGTGGAGCCTTTGTGGCGTTTCTTGGGAGCCCTCCAATTGAGTTGTGGAGATTGCCCCAAGCCTTGTACGGGTTCGGTGACCGCCCTCAAGTGTCCCATAGTGGAACGTGAGTAGGCCTTTGTGGCAAGCTCACGGGAGAATAGGGTGAGCCTTTTGTGGCGTTGGTGAGTTGCGTGGCTTCGCATCCTTGGTGATGCCTTATGTGGCGTTGGGTGAGCATCGAGCCACCACACCTCGAGGTGAGCCATTTGTGGCGTTCGAAGTACATTGCGCCCCCGCACCTCTCCAATGGAGACGTAGCTTATTTGGAAGTGAACTTCAGGAAACAAATCATCGTCTCCGCTTCCATCGGTTATCTCTCAACCGAGCCCTTTATTTATGCAATTTACATTGTGATAGCCTTTGTTCTTGAAGTATATTATCTTGATATCACCTTGTTGCTTGTCTTGCTTAGCATAGATTGTTGGTGCACTTAGTGAATCTAGTGGATATAGGTTTTGGCTTGATAAATTAAACGTTAAGTTTTATTCCGCATTTATTAGAGCCTAAACCATAATAATTTTAAAACGCCTATTTACCTCCCTCTAGGCGACGTCCATTTCCCTTTCAGCCGCCTCCTGTTTCCATGAGGAGGAGAGGCGAGAGAGTTTTGGTCGATGTGGCTGTGGAGGTTGGGTACAGGAGGCCCATAGTTTGGTGTGGTGTTCTCATGGAACGAGACAACCTCCTAGGCTCCCACTCCTTTTTTAAAGGAAATTTGGACCTTTAATATTTATTTCTATCTATTTATTTTTTAGAAATTTTAAATTTTTAGTTGGGTTGATAAGTGGGAACAAGTACTAGATCTTTTGTTAGGTATGTCCCACTGTCATAAAAATTGTCAATTTGCGATCAACGTACAGTTAACATTTTTTGCAAACAACCAATCAAAATATGTGGGATATTATCCCGAACACTAGTACAGAAAAGCTTATAGCAGCACACCTTACCGCCGGTGAAGTGGGCACGGGCTCGCCGGCGGTAAGGGCTTCCAGACCTGCGTACAGTTACCACCGGCGACACACACCGATCACGCCGGGGATACCATAAGTATCGCCGGCGAACAGGTCCAGTGCACGCCAGGGATAGAGTGGGCCGCGTGCCCCCCGGCTAGGCCGCCACGTACCACCGGCGAATCCGACAACGCACGCCGGGGGTATCAGACAGAGCGCCGGTGAACAAGGCCTGTGCTCGCCAGGGATAGAGTGGGCCGCGTTCCCCCCCGATGGGCCGCCACGTACCGCTGGCGGAATGGTCCACAGGCGCCAGGGTAAGTGGGCCGCGAGACAATAACAACGTCTCTGAACAAACCCCCGGCCCCAACGAAAATTCGATCCCCAAATCTCGCTCGCCGTCGTCGTCGACGTCCAGCGTCTGCCGAAGGGAAGGAGGAGGAGGCCAGTCCCGGGCTCGTCCCACAGTAGGAGCACCGGGCCGCCACCTCGTCGACGACCACCTCCCAGTCCGCGCCGCCACCTCGTCGACGACCACCTCCACCATCCGCAGGTACATGATACATTGCAAATGTATCTATAATTTTTGATGTTCCATGCTTGGTTTTATCCACTTTCTTGTGGTTTGTTCCAACTTTGGAGTACTTTTCATATAATTTCTTGGACTAACCTATTAACAAGAGCCACAGTGCCAGCTGCCTGTTTTCTGCTGTTTTTGGTTCTAGGGAAGTCAGAAAATGAATATTCTCGGAATTGGACGGGACAAAAGCCAAAGTGCCTATTTGTCCGGAAGTGATCAAGTGCTAGAATACGAGACGGAGAGGGACCAGGGGCCACCACACCACCTGGCGGCGCGGCCCAGCCTGGCCCGTGCCAGGGGGTGGTGAGGCCAGCCCTGGCACCCTCCCGGCCTCTCCTTCCGCCTATATATTGCCCCCGGGACGAAACCTTAAGTGCCCAATCAAAAATCCACGAAAGAGTCCGCCGTCATCTCTATCCCTAGATCGGGAGGGATCTGAAGCTCTTCCCGGCACCTTGCCGGAGAGGGGAATTCACCCTGGAGGCCTTTTTCATCACCATGCAAGCCTCCGGTGTGATGCGTGAGTAGTTCATCATTGGACTACGGATCCATGTAGTAGCTAGATGGCTGGTTCTCCTCCTTTGTGCTTTCATGTTTAGATCTTGTGAGCTCCGTTCATGATCAAGGTCATCTATTTGTAATTCATACATATTGTGTTTATAGGGATCCGATGGATATTGAGATGCTATTTCAGATTGATTATTGATTCTATCATGTCTTTGTTATTTGAGATCTTGCATGCTTTCTGTTGTTAGTAGCTATCTTGGCCAAGTAGAAAACAACAATCCTTTGTTCATAGAACAATCGTATTGTTTACTTTACACGCAGTTCGTAAAGCAATAATCTGTTGCTTGCAACTTAATACTAGAGGGGGTTCAGATGATAACTTGAAGGTGGATTATTAGTCATAGATTCAGTTGGATGGCGGTCTATGTATTATGCTGTAATGCCCAATCAAGTCTCAAAGGAGTCAAGATGATTAGTATATGCATGTATTGCTTTCTCGATGTTTGTCAATTGCCCCGCTGTAATTTGTTCACCCAGCATGTTATCTATCTAAGGAGAGCCACCTCTAGTGAACTATAGATCCCGGTCTTTTACTTTACATACAATCTACAATCTTTTACTGCTTTGTGTTTACTGTTGCAAACTTTTACTTCTTTCCATTCGATACGTTTAATCTTTTGTTTTCTGCAAAACACGGTGAGATTGACAACCTCATCGTAAGTTGGGGAGAAAGTTATGTGGTTGTGTTGTGCAGGTCTCCACGTTGCTACTAGCACCGGTAGTGCGCCCTGCCAAAGCTTAGCTAGTAACACCTTTGAGGTGTTTCCTTGCTCCTACTGGTTCGATTAAACCTTGGTTTCATAACTGAGGGAAACTTGCTGCTGTGCTCATCATACCTTCCTCTTGGGGTTCCCAACGAGCTCTACATCAACACCGCCATCAAGCATTTTTCTGGGCGCCGTGCATTGAGCCATCAAGCATTTTTCTGGCGTCGTTACCGGGGAGTCAAGGACATCTTCACAAGGGGAGTCCCTCATAACCAATCTCTTTACTTTGTTGTTTTTGTTTTGCTTAGTTTCTTTTTGCTTTGTTTGCTTGTTTCTTTATCAAAAACATAAAAAAATTAGTTCTACTAGTTTGCTTTCTTATTCAAAAACACACAAAAAATTAAGTCTCCTATAGTTGTTGGTCTATTATTGCCTTGCTTTGTCATGCTTCCTATCAATGGTTGGTATCTTTGAAACTGAATCTTATTGGCATGGTGGGTTCACGGAAGAACAAAAATATTATTATAAGGAACACCGCTTGTCACAAAAAGGGAAACACTTATGGAAACAAATTGATAAATTGTATACCATTGCTAAAAATGTGTGCTCTACTTATAATGTTACTTATTGCTTTGATAAATCTTGTTGCTGTAGGAGGTATAAACACCTCCCTTTTCAATGTGAGTATAATGATAATGTTACCATATCTTCTTATGTTAAGGGAAATTATGACTTTTATGATGTGGAACAAATTGAAGAATTTATTGCTTGGAAGGGTGCATTACGAACTTGCTTATTTACTTGAAAATATTGATGATGCACCTTATAAATATAAGGTTTATGATATACTTAAAATTTTCTTTGATAACTACAAGGAAGAAAATGGCTATATTCTTGAATATCTTAATAGATGCTCTCCACCAATGGAAGAGACTAATGCCTTACAGGAGCCTATGGAAGAAGAAATTGCTGAACTTGAAAGCTCATTAGAAGAAAACGAGGAGGAGAGTGATGAACAAAAGGAGGAAGAATGTACCTACCCATGCCTACCTTCTAATGAGAGTAACTCTTTACCCCTTACAATATTTGACTGTCCCCCATGCTTACTAAAGGAGGATGAATGTTATGTTCCTGCGGATTCTTTTGAAAATATTTATAATAAAGCTCTAGTGTTTGTAGATCATGAAAAGCATGCTTTATGTGATAGTTATATTGTTGAGTTTATTCATGAGTCTACTGAAAATTATTATGAGAGAGGAAAATATGGTTGTAGAAGTTTTTATGGTAATAAAACACCTCTCTATATGCTGAAAGTTTTGAAGTTACTCTTGTTTTATCTACACATTCTTGCTACTATGTGCTTCTTTGATTTATTTTCTTACAAGATTTCTATGCATAGGAAGTGAGTTAGACTTAAATGTGTTTTGAATTTGCTTCTTGATGCTCTCTTTTACTTCAATTCATATTTCTTACGTGAGCATCTTTTCAAACTACCATGCCTAACTTAAAGGCGTTAAAGAAAAATACTTATTAGGAGATAATCCAAAAGTTTTAGATGAGTCTTGGAAGTTATTACCTCTGTAATAACCTCTCCTTATCCTTTTTATTTGCTTTTTGTGCCAAGAGTAACCTCTAATGAGAGTGAAGTAATTATTGGGAAAGTTGCGGTCCCAAAACAGATTTCTGTGCTTCACCGTAAAAATTCGTGAGAGAGCTCTGTAAGTAGGAATGAGCTGTAATGTTTTGTGCTTCTGCCCTAGGTTGTTATCTAAATTTATATAGTTCAACACTTTTTTATTTGAGCAACATAAGGGCTTCAAAAAAATTCGTCTTTACCTGCTGGTCTGTTTTGACAGATTTCTGCCATTTTCTGCATTTGCTTCTTGTGGGTTCCTTTTTGAGTTCTTTTGGGGAATTGAGATTTTTGAGGGAAGTGCTACAGTAGCTAGTGTTCTAATGGAAGTTTATTTGGTGTTAGAACTGAACCTTGAGACTTATTTATCTTAAGTGCACTAATGTTGCTAATAAAGATTGTGTGAAGTTTTACATGAAAGAAAAATTTCAGGTGTATGAAGGGAATGAGTAATGAGATGAAGGATGGACTAAAGCTCAAGCTTGGGGATGCCACGCGTGTCACCCCAAGAAATATCCAAGAAGTACAAGCGTCAAAGCTTGGGGATGCCCAAGGCATCCCCTTCTTCATCAATAAAAATCCCAGGTTTCTTCCAAACGCTTCATTTTTATTGTTTCAAACACAGTTGTGTTTTTCTTGGAGCGTCTTCTTTTTTGTTTTCGTTTTTTGTTTTCGTTTGCTTGGTTTGCTTAGTTTTCTGAATAAATTGGTTGGACCCCCTCTTTCATAATTTGGTTTGCAAATAGTTTGGTTTGGTTTGGGAAAGAGTAGGAAAGTTCATTCTTATGTGGTAAAAAGAGCTCGTTTTTGACTGTGGCTTATGCTTTGTCATGCCATGCTTGATATTGTTCTGGCTTTATGCTTAGTATTATTTGATGTAGCATGACTTGTTATAAACAATTGCGATTGCTTAATGTGCCTTGGATGAATCATGCGTTGTTTTAGCATATTAAAGCATAGTATAGTGGTATTCTCCTTTGATGCTTTATTTGGGTTGACTTGGCGCATGCTCACACCATGTTATGACTATCTCAAGTCACCATAGCCTTTATGATCCTTTAGTTTTCAACTTGTAGTATCACTTTATGCTTTGATCAATGATGTTTTGTCGCTCTGCATGATTATGGCCATTGTTGCTCTCTTAGTTTGTCGCTCCCAGTCTTTTGCTAGCCTCCACAACAAAGTATGAGTTCCACTCATGCATCCAACTCCCTAAACCAAGTTATTCCCAAGATTCCACCATACCTACCTACTAGCTTATGCTATTCCAAGTACATTCATGCTTTTGTTTACCTTCTACTTGTTATGAGAAAACTAGTGATTAAAGCTCTCACGAACTTGATGGCACACTTTACTTTACTTGCCCTTAATAAACTTGAACCATTGTGTCTTCTATGTTGTATATGCTTGCACTTATTTGTTGGGAATTAGTAGAACCATGCTTTTATGGGGAACGCTTTCAACATTGCACTTGGTACTTGTACCTAGTTGATATCATGCTCTTTTGTATATGGATGTCGTCGGTGTGAAATGAAAGGGGAGCTTGTAAGTCCATGGAGTTATGTATATGTGTTAGAGAAACGCCTAGGCCGTTGGTCTAATCCATGCTGACATGGTGGAAACCTGCAGCGTAACCATAATGAGCTGTCTATGAAGCATTCTTCTTATAAAAAAAGAGTCCTATATTGAGAAAAAAAAGAGAAAAGAAAATAAAAAGAGATACTATGAATAGAGGAAAGAGAGAAAAAAGCACCATATTCCCATGGTAAATAAGAAGAATGTTGAGATGCTCGTTGTCTTCTTTCCTTGTCATTTTGATATGGGGATTCTTCCGTATCATCGGGCAAGGGGTATCCTGTTGGCGGTTCTCTATGATACACATGTACTTACGATGACAAGAACTTACCGGTGACTAAACTTGAGTAGCATGAGGAGCGGCCCTCGTATACAAGGGACATGAGATTTTTGACTTATACTTCGTCAAGCATGTACACCATAGTTTGATCACTTTAACCTTAATCACTTCAAGATGCTTATGATAGGGGCAATGAGAGCTGAAAGCTATAAGTACCATAATTTTTGAAAGCTCTTTATGAGACTTGCATCCCTACTTCCTTTTACAAAAGGCCCTTCTTCCACCATTATATTGAGTCTCCACCTTCTATCTTTATGCACCTACTTTGAGAGCATAGTGGCCATTCTTAGTTCTATGTGCATTGTCCCAAGACTAGTTGATTGATGCATAACTTGTTATTGCTTGTTTTAAACTATTGTATCTAGTCACTCTTATGAACTTTGAAGGTGTCCTATGCATTTATATTTGCTACTCTATTGAGGGACAAGATGAATACTATTATGCTATGTTTTCTTCATGTGAAATAAACAAACGTCTTGCAAAGCATTGTTATTCATGAATCTTTTGTTTGTGCCTTTTCATGTTGCATCATAGTTTATTTGCTTATTGCTAGAACTTTGTCTTTCATGTTATGATTGAAGTACTATGATCCCAGCTTTGAATGTTTTGCAAATACTTTGATCAAGTCTTTGATGGTGCATGTCACCTCAAAAATTATTCTTTCTTTTTATCACTTACCTACTCGAGGACGAGCAGGAGTTAAGCTTGGGGATGTTGATACATTGCAAATGTATCTATAATTTTTGATGTTCCATGCTTGGTTTTATCCACTTTCTTGTGTTTTGTTCCAACTTTGGAGTACTTTTCATATGATTTCTTGGACTAACCTATTAACAAGAGCCACAGTGCCAGCTGCCTGTTTTCTGCTGTTTTTGGCTCTAGGGAAGTCATAAAATGAATATTCTCGGAATTGGACGGGACAAAAGCCAAAGTGCCTATTTTTCCAGAAGTGATCAAGTGCTAGAATACGAGACGGAGAGGGACCAGGGGTCCACCACACCACCTGGCGGCGCGGCCCAGCCTCGCCCGTGCCAGGGGGTGGTGAGGCTAGCCCTGGCACCCTCCCGGCCTCTCCTTCCGCCTATATATTGCCCCCGGGACGAAACCTTAAGTGCCCAATCAAAAATCCACGAAAGAGTCTGTAGCCACCATCATCTCCATCCCTAGATCGGGAGGGATCTAAAGCTCTTCCCGGTACCCTGCCAGAGAGGGGAATTCACCCTGGAGGCCTTCTTCATCACCATGCAAGCCTCCGGTGTGATGCGTGAGTAGTTCATCCTTGGACTACGGATCCATGTAGTAGCTAGATGGCTGGTTCTCCTCCTTTGTGCTTTCATGTTTAGATCTTCTGAGCTCCGTTCATGATCAAGATCATCTATTTGTAATTCATACATGTTGTTTTTGTGGGGATCCGATGGATATTGAGATGCTATTTCAGATTGATTATTGATTCTATCATGTCTTTTTTATTTGTGATCTTGCATGCTTTCCGTTGTTAGTAGCTATCTTGGCCAAGTAGATGCTAGCAACTCCAAGAGTTAGTATTTATGCTCGATAGTGGGTTCATGCCTCTGGTAATCTGGGGAAGTGACAGAAATCTCTAAGGTACTAGATGTATTGTTGCTACTAGGGAGAAAACAACAATCCTTTGTTCATAGAACAATCATATTGTTTACTTTACACGCAGTTTGTAAAGCAATAATCTGTTGCTTGCAACTTAATACTGGAGGGAGTTCGGATGATAACCTGAAGGTGGATTATTAGTCATAGATTTAGTTGGATGGCGGTCTATGTATTATGTTGTAATGCCCAATCAAGTCTCAAAGGAGTCAAAATGATTAGTATATGCATGTATTGCTTTCTCGGTGTTTGTCAATTGCCCCCCTGTAATTTGTTCACCCAGCATGTTATCTATCTAAGGAGAGCCACCTCTAGTGAACTATGGATCCCGGTCTTTTACTTTACATACAATCTACAATCTTTTACTGCTTTGTGTTTACTGTTGCAAACTTTTACTTCTTTCCATTCAATACGTTTAATCCTTTGTTTTCTGCAAAACACGGTGAGATTGACAATCTCATCGCAAGTTGGGGACAAAGTTATGTGGTTGTGTTGTGCAGGTCTCCACGTTGCTACTAGCACCGGTAGTGCGCCCTGCTAAAGCTCAGCTAGTAACACCTTTGAGGTGTTTCCTTGCTCCTACTGGTTTGATTAAACCTTGGTTTCATAACTGAGGAAAACTTGCTGCTGTGCTCATCATACCTTCCTCTTGAGGTTCCCAACGAGCTCTACATCAACACCGCCATCAAGCATTTTTCTGGGCGTCGTGCATTGAGCCATCAGTACACGTCACCGAATTCCCTATGCTTTCGCCAATTCAGCCGATTCAGCCGAGAGTAGTTCGTTTTTTGCCGATTCAGCCGCCGCTTCCTTGTTCCTGCTAGGGCAGCTGCCGTGAGTTGACTGAGAGGGTAGGTAGCAGCCGGCATAGAGACTCGATCCGGTGAGCAGCGAGTAGAGCCGGCGAGTGCGCCCTCTTCCCAGACCCCAGCCCTCTGCCCAGTTGTTAACAATGCCATGTTCAATGGGGTACTTCAATGTCAGGATACCTCTTTTTGCTTGAGCTTCATCGCCCACATAGGCCAAGTAGTTTGTGCAGGATAACAACCTTGACCATTCCAGTGCCATTGTCGCACACGATAGGTTGAACATCCTCATCAGCCATCTCTCAAGTGTTCTGTAACAGAAATGTGTGATGGTTTAATTTTAGTAACTAGATACAAGCGGTTCAGAGTTCTTTTTTTTAAAGGAAAGCGGTTCAGAGTTCTTGAAAGTGAACATGGTACAGATAATTTTCATCGGGTGGAATTGAGTAATTTAGGAACACCATCATATTAGATCAGTAAAGCTAAAATAATCCAATCATCAAATTAGAAGTACCCCACTAAATTTTCAAGCAGAACATCATGTTAAAGTACACGCCATATTTTAATAAAATAAAGAGTTTCGCTCTGAGACAGTCTTTTTTCTATGGTTTTATTAGTACCAACTATCCAATTCCTAAGGATGTTTTCCTTGGAACCCATGATCACTTTAAACAAAGTTCTACTAGCAAGCTCCAAAGTTGGCGTGATGTGGCTAAATTATCAATCTACTAATGCAGAGTAAGACAAATTTGGGCTCTTGAATATTGCCCAGGTCCAATTCTTAAAATGAATCACATGTATCATCACAGGTCACGGATCACACACATAGTTTAAGCATGGAAGACTTAAGCAACAATATAGTGTCTACACATTTTTGGCTTTCTGTTGCCGGCTTGCTAACTGAAGCAATTGTCCCTGCACAACACTATAATCCACATAGTGTGTTGGGTTGGACAAGGCGAGCTGTCATCGTTGTTGTTGTAGGAGTGTGTTGCCGAAAGGCGGTTGTGGTGTTGTAGCGATTCTATGACATTTCTTGTCAACTTAATACAAAGATGCGCACACCGTTGCGGGTTCTCGAAAGACAAGGAGGACAGCCTCAAAAGCAAAACTTATATATATATATATATATATGTTCAATGAAAATTACGACTAATTGTTCTGTCCTTTTGTGTAATATTTGCTAGTTGGAGTCCAAGTTTGAACCATATGGTCACTTTCTACACTTGTGTGAACTGTTTGAATGTTATTGATGCATGGTTTGAACATCTATGTATTCCCTGTATCTGTTGTGTGTATTCTGTCATTATCCTGTGTATTCTGTCAATATTACAGTGTATTCTGTGTAATTTCGATCTGTTTTTTTATTCCTGGTAATATTACCCCTGGCGAAATCGTGGTGCTATCCGTGGCGAATTAGTATTCGCTTGTGCTACGTTGTACTACCACCGGAGAAAGAGAGGTAGCGCCAGTGGTACTACACTACCCCCAGTGTATTCCTATGGCGCCGGCGATAAGGACTTACCCCCGGCGTATATAGCTACTCGCCGGCGGTAGAGGCATATTACCACCGGCGAATTACGAAGGCGCCGGCGATAAGGACTTACCGCCGGCGAGGTGGTCGCCGGCGAGCACCAATGCGCCGGCGATGACGCTTTTGTGTTAGCTGGCGGTAGGGTTTTCTCTACTAGTGGAAAACACAAAGTGATAGTACTGTTCGGTAAATTTCAACCGTAAAGCTATGGTTTTATGGTATGTACTCGTGTTCTCTGCCATTCAGGGTCTCAAACTGCCCAACACCTGTTAGGTGATTGCCCCGTGACATTTCAAATCTGGGCACTTACAGTCCCACCCTGTTTCATGACAGATCAGAGCTTCCCTTTGATCGACTGGGCTGCAACCACTAGGCTGATATTGCCTAAACGGAGAGGAAAGGGCTAGAATTCCCTCTACCAGCTGGTATGGTGGACTGTTTGGAAAGAAAGGAACCAGCGAATCTCCAAGTTCATGCAACTCTAATCTTGCAAGAAGTAGATAGCTGGGCCAAACCAGGAAGGCGCTGATGCAGACTGAGCGGGTTGCTTCGCTTAGTTCAGCTTAGCCTAGCCTAGTTTGAGTTTAGCTAAGATTAGTGTCCTTTATGTTTTGCTTTCTTTCCCTCTGTTGGGGGCTTTCTTCCTCTGCAAAACCTCGGTTTGTCTGTGTCTCGCTGTAACCCTCTATTGATCTATGAGAAAGCAGCGCTGCACTGCATTTTCAGTCAAAAAACCACAGTACATACCCTGATTAGCTGAACCCAGAAATGACATGTATCATATTATACGGAAAGAGAATATGAGCAGAATGTTGTGAAACTGAGCAAAACTTGACTGTTCTAGTCGCCAAAACCGAGTAAATTGGGTGCAAGACAAGAGGCTATCTCAGAATCAAGCAAACAAAATTGGGGGGGGGGGGGGGGGGGGGGGGGGGCTTTGGCTTCTGGGATCGAGGTCTTCAGGGTTCGATCATCGGATCCACGAATTTTAATCTTTTGGCAGTTTGGTAACTCGGATGGTGCTAGTCGCGGGCAGCTTCCACTCAATCACGGACGATGACGCCTCGTCGATTCGCATGTTCTCTTGGCCTCCTCCACCCTGATGGTAATCGCTATCATCGTTGTAGATAATGTCGACCGACTTTAGATTAGAGGATACAGTGGTCGTTTCCAATATAGTCTGATGAGGTGCTTCCATCTCTGGAAAGTTTGGAAACATCTGGAACTAGAAACATTGGCAAATAGAACAAATTAGGAGGGATCGAGGTAATTAGAGATTTCAAAGCAAAGCTAGTTACGGCGTGATGCGTACCTGGCAATTTTTTAGAGTGAGCTTCTCTAGTAGAGGAGCGTTATTCAGAAAACGCCAGAGCGTCACAACCTCTTGGCCTGTGTCGCACTCATCGAGGACCAAGGATGTGAGGCCGTGGAACACCGGCCATCCGTGGTGGTGATCCACGTCGAGTATTGCCTCTAACATTGGGCGCGGCATCGCCGTCTGCTGGTGCGCAGTCGGCCATAGACCATACGCCTGCTGATAATTGTGAGCAGGGGGCCCAGGAGGAGCTGGTGGAATAAAAGGCATTTGTGGCTGGTGAAAATTCGGGGGCAGCATCCACCCTGCTACTACTGGAGGTTGAAAATGTTGCCGGACTAGCGTCTACATTGTGTTGCAGAGATTGACAGAGCAAAGAGTTAATTAATTTGGAATCGAGTTGAAATTACGTACTCACTAGAGATTATTAGGCAAAAAAAACAAAAGAGAGCGCAGAAACGTAACCATGTCATGGAATCCGTAGAGCTCCAAGGTGCGGACGTGGGACACAGAGCCGAGGAGGTCGCGCAGAGATTTCACCAGAGCTCTGTCATCCTGGGCGTAGTAGTAGTAGTAGCCCCCCTGCCTCTGCCGGAGCTCAGGCTTGTCCACCAGCCGGATGGACGCTCGGACAAGGCGAGGCGCGTCCTGGACGATGACGCCGAATAGGCCGAGGCGGCGGAACTGGACGGCGAGGTGCAGAGACACCAGCCGTGGGGCCACGATGCGGAACGCGAGGCTCCCGTATTCCTTCACCATGGTGATGTCGGAGGCGGAGTCGACGACGAGGTGCTTGAGCGTGCCGGAGGCGATCGTCGAGAGCCCGGACAGATCGGTGCGGCTAATCTCGAGGTCTTCCAGAACGGGGAGCCCGGAGTTGAGATGCTCCGCGAAGAGAGGGTGGAGGGTCACCCGATGCAGCCGCAGCTTCGTGAGACGGTCAGTGCCGGGGGAGGCTAGGGCGGGAAGCTTGATGTAGCCGCTCACGTCGAGCGCCGCCGGGTTGCACTTGAGGCCACGACGGACCCAAGCGGTGTGCTTGCTCTCGTTGGAAAGGCCGCTGAGAAGCCGCGGGGCGAACGTCCACCATGACGGGATACTCAGCCGCAAGGTGTCCAGCGGTGGCCTGCCCCCGGCGCTCCGGTGGACGAGTAGGCAGTCGACGAAATCCTCGAACTCGTAGGGAGGCGCGTAATATACAGATAGTGGCTGGCCGAAGGCGGCGTCGTGCGGCACTTGGTGTAGGCCTGGAGGCAGAGCGGCGTGTTGGGGAAACTCCGTGCTGTCGATGTCGAGGCACAGGGACGTCAGCCAGAGATTCTGCCACCGCCGCGACAGCACGCACGTCTGCGCCACCTGCCGGGCCTTGAGATGTGACAGGATGATGTGGAGGAGGCAGTCCGGCAGCTGGCTCAAACGGTCGCGGCCACCGGCTCCGCCGCCGCCGTCGGCGACCTTCGCCTTGCGGGAGACTTGCATGATGATGCAGATGTAGATCCAGTCGTGCACATTTGGTTTCGCACGACTGTCTCGCTTTTTAATAGATCCAGTCCTGCACGATTTGGTTTGGATCCGATTCTTGGAACACACGCACGCTGTAACCATCCCCGTCCGCGATCCTCTCCTGAATTTTCTGGATTCTTTGTTCGGACGCAACTACACCCAGATTTACCTGATCTTTTTTTTTACTTGATTTGAGATCGACTTGGTTTTAGGGCACGTAGTAGAATAGTGTTTTTTTTAGAGCAACCAGGTGTTTCGTTAATGAAAAATCAAGTTACAATAAACAACAAACTAAAAGATGGACCGAAATAAAAATGATTATCTTGAAAACTTTGCAGTAACCACCGAAGTCAGTGGCCGCCGTCCAACTCCAGATGTTTCATTATTGAGAAAAACAAAACGATCCCTAGGTTTCCTCTAACCACCGAAGTCAGTGGCGGCCGTCCAACTCTTGTGTCGTCGAAACGCACATCAGAAAAGACACCGAGCCTCCACCATTGCCAGATCCAAAAAAGTATACCATTGCCGACGAGGCCTTGTGATGCGATGAACATACCTACTCCATGCAACAATGCAACAATGCACATGTCATTGTGGCATGTTCCTATGCTGTCTTGAACCAAGATCCACCGCCTTCTATTGACGAAGTCTGAGAAGAACAGCAGATCCACCATCCACGGACCAACATCCTCGCTCCAACGAAACCACTTCGCCCCGGCCGTTCGCGCCATCGTAGATAACAAGGAACACCAACGATACACCGAGAAACTGATCTCCTCAGTTCTGAAGAACTGCGAGAAGACCGAGCTATCGATCTGCACATGTTTCCCTCAAATCCGAGGCGCCGTTCCTACCACCCCAATGGCACACAATAGCAGACTAACCCTCACCCTGCTTACTAGGCGGAGCAATGAGGCCCTCCTTACTCCTGATGCTGAAGCAGCAAGCGGAGCAAGACCAGCACTCTTGACGGCTGAGATCTGGAGATAGGGAGTTGCGCCACCGCTTTTACCTTGTAGAATAGTGTTTATTCAGCCATCTTTACCACATGCCACCTAGGATTTATGATGTCTTGGAGGAAAGAGAACATGGATTAAAGAGGAAGTCGTCTGTAGTATGTAGTCTGCGGATGGCCGAATCTAGTGAAATACACTCGCTAATTACGCCTCGTTTATCGTTGTATAACATGGTGTCGGTATGCCAACGCCCGGATTTTTAATCCTAGATGCCTCTTATGCCATACATCGCAATCCCAGGATTACCATTTTTGCGAAACATAACAGATTGGCTATCACAGTATATCATCCATTATAAACCATAATAAGGTCTTACATAAATAAAGGATCTCATGATCCAGTCTTAATACAAACAAGCAGCGAAAATATAAGGTTAGGGGTGGGCTCCATCTTCAATGTCACAGGCAATGCTGACGATGGGAGATGATCCTAGTTGTCGTAGCCGTCCTGCTGTCCATCTTCCTGATAGTCCTCCTCATAGTCTGGCCACGGGAATAGCCAGGGACAAAGCCATGAGTATTCTTTAAGTACTCGCAAACTATCAGTAATAAGTAAGGTAGTTCTAGTAGGAATGATAAGCTCTAAGTTTATTTGCAAAAATCCACATTTATCTAAACTAAGTTCAGAAGCAAAGAAAGCTAAGTTAATGTTCTAAAATCACCTAAGTGGGAACTTTGTTTTCATAGTCACAACCCTGTTATGGTCAAGTCAAAGTCATAATTCATTTCACAAGTCGTTTTGAAAACATCTGACAATGAAACAGTATGGCCACTCTAACTGTCTATGACCGCGGACGTGGCTGTTCGAATAGTTTGACACTCTACAGAGGTGGTACACTTTCACCACAAAATTCGATACATCCGTCAGGGATAACCCTGAATCATCATACTTAGTATGCGGATAATCAACCATAACCTTTTCTTTACACACTCTAGTATAAGCACCTCTCCTATGAGCTTGGCCTCCCAGCCATGGCCATCTGCCATCCTGGGCACTGCATAGGTGGACATCATCAAGAGGTAGCCTCAGCTCAAACCTCCTCCGCGAGGGAACCCATACTAATGCATATAAACTTCCGGCTAAGCCTTACCCAATTCAGGTATTGTGGTTGTACGATAAAATTGGAATGGTATCGCATGTGAACCCAACCATTAGCTTTTAAAAATGGCTAAGGCTCATGCCTCAACATTTTCATCATCAACTCCATTTGTGTTTCTCAACACATGTCAAAACATTTCAATAGAATGACTCATCATTCCAAGGTTTTATAATCATTTTCACCAGGTATTCCCATCTAAAGTGATCAAGTTTTATGCTTAGCATTAGCCACTAAGTTAAGAGTGTTCACTAATGAGGGATGCTAATCTCAATATCATGCCATAGAATGACATCTAGTATAGGCCTAGTTTTATACTCTTTATGCTATCTATACTATCTTTCCAAAATCTCACAAAGCATTAACTAAAAGTCAAAAACTTTGGTAAAGCCAAAAAGTAAAGCTTGCAAGTAAAACTTGGGATGGCTATAACTCAAAAGGTATTACCAAGCATACCTAATGCAATTGCTTAAGTTATCAAAAGGGGGCAAGTGTTAGCTTGCTTAATTCTAGCTTGCTAATAATAGCTTGCCTTGATTGGTGCAGTGACTGAAGTTCTCTTTGTCTTCTTCAGGGTAGAACTCCTCCTCCTCGTAGACTTGGTCGGCACTATCGTCTATAAATGAATATGGGGTACACAATTACCAAACAATACTTAACCAGTCTATTTAGCACACTAAGGTTCATACTTGATGATCCAGCATCATCACAATCATCACATGCATTAAAGCACTAGTTTCAATTATTTTATTTGAGAAAAGTAATTTCTACTCATTGAAATTAATTAAGATTTAATATTCTCCAACTAAAATATGGGATCATGTGGACACATGTCATCACCACATATTCTAATACATGGGAATGTGATTTAAAGGGTTGGTCACATTTTATAAAGTTTAAGATTACTATTTAAATGATTTAAAGTGACTAGAAATGCCTATATAGCATTATTTTGGTACTAGTCCAAAGTCACTGCAGGAAAACCTAAATATTATTACATATTCAGATAAGTATTGTCAAATATGATTTTTGAGAGTTGGAATCAACTCAAAAGCTATTATGGTTGATTTTTTGAAAAATGTTTGAAGTTGCAAAAGTCTTTGTTTTGTTATTTTTGCTATAGATTATCTCTAACTCCAAATGATTTAAAAGCAACAGGCTTGGCTAGATATTTTAATTATCTTTCTAACAAAATTTGAATCATACCATTTGGTTAAGTGAAATTCTATTAATTGATTTTTGAATAAGTGTACAAAATATGATTTCAACTAAATTGGAAAATCAATTGGTTGAATTTTTGGGCCAGCGCGGGAAAGCTAACGGGCCGGTCCAGTGGCACTCCGCGGCGCAGCGGGCTGCTGACAGCGCAGACGCACTTGTCAGCGAAACTAACTAAGCGAAACGGTATGGGCGAGTCTGAGCCATGCGATCAACTTCTAATCTAACGGCCGAGAGTCATCGTCGACGACGAACAGCTCCGGTGAGGAACTAGACCTAGCACGGCGGTGGGGGTCTGGCAGGGCTCATCTGGGCTCCAGCTAGGCTTGGCGACGGGGGTAAACGGCGTGGTAGACGACGGCGAAGCGAGGCGCGGTCACGGCGAGGCTTGGGGTGGTCGCAATCGACGACGCCCTTCTCCTCCAGCAGCGGCGGACTTTGGTGCAATTCCGGCATGGTGCTGCTCGCCTTGCTCTGGGAAGGGGTGTGGGAGGCTCAGTGGTGAGTGGGGAGTCGAGTGATGTTAGGAATGGAGGCTGGGGTGGCCTCCTTTTATAGCTCGACGAGGGGACCGAGCGATGCGGGCTGGCATCTTTGGCGAGGGCGACACAGAGAGCTACAGGCATGGCTGGGGTAGGTGGACGGTGCGGTGTCTCCTGGCCATCGTTGCTGGCTTAAAGGCAAGGCGTGGGGCGGCTGGGTTTGGTCGGGCGCGTGCGGCGCTCTGGACGGAGGCAGAGGTGTTTGCGGCGGCGTGCGGCTGCTGCGGGTCACGCGGCGGTGAACGGGGGTGTCTGCCGAGGTGCTGCTATCATGGCGGGTCTGCGCCCGCGAGGGGAGGTCAAGGCACGACGCGTGCGGGCTGGTCGGGCGCGGCGCACTGGCGCGCTCTGGACACGGCACAGAGAGGCGGTGCACGACGGTGCTAGTGTGGTCTAGGGCTGGGCTTCGACCGTGGGATGGACAGGGGTGGCGGTAGGAGCTCGTGTGTCTGGTGCGTGTCTTGGGCGAGGCTGGCGTGGCTCCTGGCGTGCTGCCCACTGTCGACCGGCGACGACCAAGAACGGGCGGCGCTCCACTATGCCAGTGGCGAAGGGGGAGCTAGTCTGGGGCTAGGTTAGGCTTAGAGGGGACATGGGGTTAAATTGGAGACAAAATGGTCGATGCTCACTGTATGAAACAGTGCAGCTAGTCTAGTGTTTATTCTGTGCCTGCCAAGTGTTTGGTGAAATGGCCGCATGAAAATTATTTTTGAAATTTTGATTCAAAGTTTTTGGGTGAACTTGCCTTAAGCTTGAGAGACTAGGTTTGCTTGGATAGGTCAAGGTGAATTCATTTGATGTGTTTTTGAAAAAGTGTGATCTTAACACATACACTTGATTCAATTTTCAAATGTCCATTAAATGGCTTTGCTAGATGTTTTTGTAAGTTTGTAAAGTGGGCCTTGAGACATATTTACTTGGTCTAGCAAGGGGGGAAAAGAGGTAGAAATGTTTCTGTTAGAAATCTTCTCCTAGGAACACCTAAAGTGGCCTAGTGGTTTAAAATGGTCAAAATGACCATTTGCTTTATTTATTCTTATTTGATGTATTTCTCTTTGGATTTTATTTGTAAACCATTTCAACCATTTCACAACATTTAGAACAATCAAGCATGACATATACACTCAATTCTACACTAATGCAAACACACATGCCTTCATATGCTTTCTTCTTAATAAAAGTTTTTCTTAACCCTAAATTGGGTGATTAGGAACTTGATAACCTTGATTAAAGATTTGGGGTGTTCCAAACCTTCCCTCCTTAAACAAAATATCATCCCGAGATTTAAGAAAAACTAGGAACTAAAGAGATCTGGGAACTCAATCCTAATATAATGTTCTGGCTCCCAGGTAGCTTCTTCTTCGGTATGATTGCTCCATTGGATCTTGAGAAATTTGATACTCCGGGTCCTGGTGGTTCCGAAGGCTTCTTCCAAGATACGAATGGGCACTTCACGATGCGTCAGATCCTTATTGATATCAATGGCTTGGGGATCGATGTTCTTGAACACTTCGGTCTTCTCTAGAACTTCTAGGCATTTGCGAAGTAACGAGATATGGAACACATTATGGATGACTGACATCTCCTCTGGTAGTTCTAGTTGATAAGATAATTCTCCTCGACGATTCAGAATCTTGAAGGGTCCAATATATATGGGGGCTAACTTTCCTTTCAGCTGGAAACGCTGCATTCCCTTCAACATCGACACCTTCAGATACACGAAATCTCCGACGTTGAAAGTTAGGTCTCTACATATTTTGTTAGCATAACTCTTCTGTCTGGATTGGGCAGTTTTGAGGTGCTCACGGACATTGTGAACCTTCTCTTCGGCTTCTCGTAGGATGTCGGGTCCGAAAATCTGACTCTCTCCTACTTGCGACCAATTCAAAGGGGTACGGCACTTTCTTCCATATAAGAACTCAAATGGGGCCATTTGCAAACTAGCTTGATAACTGTTGTTGTATGAGAATTCTGCGAAAGGCAGACAATCTTCCCATTTTGATCCATACTCTAACACACAGGCTCTCAACATATCTTCTAGGATTTGGTTGACTCTTTCAGTCTGTTCATCGATCTGCGGGTGATAAGCTGTCCTGGAATTCAACTTGGTTTCTAATCCTTCTTAGACTTTCTACCAAAATCTCGAGGTAAATTGGGTTCCTCGGTCCGACACAATGGTCTTGGGGGTTCCATGCAAACTGACGATTCTAGCAATGTACAACTCTGCTAGCTTCGAACTCTGGTAGGTTGTCTTGACAGGTATAAAATGGGCTACCTTAGACAGTCTATCAACTATGACCCAGATTGAGTCATTTACCCTACTAGAAGTAGGCAAACCGATGATAAAGTCCATTCCGACGGAATCCCATTTCAATTCCGGAATTTGCAATGGTTGCAACAGTCCCGCGGGTCTCTGATGTTCCGCTTTGACTCTCTAACAGATATCACACTTGGCTATGTAGCTTCCTATTTCTCTCTTCATCTTGTGCCACCAAAATTGCTCCTTCAAATCCTGATACATCTTTGTTCCTCCGGGGTGGATAGAGTAAAGAGTATCATGAGCTTCTTGCATGATAGCTTGCTTCAGCTTTGAATCTGCTGGCACAAAGATACGTCCTTTGTACCACAAAACTCCTTCTTCATCTTCGGTGAATCCAGGTACCTTTCCTGTACCAATACGATATTTGATTCTGTTGATACTTGCATTTCCCTTCCGGGCTTCCTTGATTTGACTAATCAAAGTGGGTTGAAGTTCAATGCTAGCTAAAAATCCTTTGCTAACTAGCTCAGTTCTAAACTGCTCCAACTCCTCATGCAAACTTGGCTGGGCTTCTTTGATCATGGTGTTTAATCTACACAGCAATCTGCTAAGAGCATCCTCTACCACATTGGCTTTGCCGGGGTGATAGTGAATGTCAAGGTCATAATCCTTGATTAACTCTATCCATCTCCTATGCCTCATATTCAGCTCCTTCTGGGTGAAAATATACTTCAGGCTCTTGTGATCTCAATAAATCTCACAGCGATTACCCATCAGGTAATGATGCCATGTCTTCAAAGCTAAAACTACAGCTGGTAGTTCAAGATCATGGGTAGGGTAGTTTTGCTCATGCTGCTTCAGTTGTCTAGACAGATATGCTATGACTTTGCCTTCTTGCATCAACACACATCCGATACCAATCTTGGATGCATCACAATACACATCAAATGGCTTCTTGATATCTGGCATAATCAAGATTGGGGCTGAAATCAATCTCCTCTTGAGTTCTTGAGAACTTGCTTCACATTTGTCGATCCATTCAAACTTCTTATCTTTCTTCAAAAATTGGGTCATCGGTCTTGCGATGCTCGAAAATCCTTCTACGAACTTGCGGTAATATGTCAACACCCGGATTTTTAATCCCAGATGCCCGTTATGCTATACCTCGCAATCCCAGGATTACCATTTTTCCGAGACATAACGGATTGGATATCACAGTACATCATCCATTACAAACCATACATAAGGTTCTTACACAAATAAGGATCTCATGATCCAGTCTTAATACAACAAGCAGCGGAAATAAAAGATAAGCATAGCGGTGGGGTCCATCTTCAGGGGCACAGGCAATGCTGACGAAGGCAGATAGTCCTAGTTATCATAGCCGTCTTGTTGACCATCATCTTGATAATCTCCTTCATAGTCTGGCCATGATAATAGCCAGGGACAAAAGCCATGAGTACTCTTTAAGTACTCGCAAACTACCACTAACAAGTATTATGAATCTAAGTTAAAGTGCTAACTCTATATTTAACTATCAAGTTAAGTTTGAAACCTAAGCTGAGTTCAGAAGCAAAGAAAGATAAGGTAAAACTCTAGAATCACTTAAGTGGGGGAAACTATTGTCATAAACACAACCCTGTTGTGGTCAAGTCAAGATTCATCATTCTTTTTAAAGTGTTTAGAAAACATCTGACAACGAGACAGTATGGCCATTCCAACTGTCCATAACCGCGGACGCGGCTATTCGAATAGTTTGACACTCTACAGATGTGGTACACTTTCACCACAAGATTCGATACATCTGTCAGGGATAACCCTGAATCATCATACTTAGTATGCAGATAATCAAACATAACCTTCCTTTTTACACACCCTAGTATAAGCACCTCTCCTATGAGCATGGCCTCCCAACCACGACCATCAGTCATCTTGGGCACTTCATAGGTGGACATCATGAGAGGTAGCCTTAGCTCAAACCTCTCCCATGAGGGAACTAATACTAATGCATATAAATTTTCCAGCTAAGCCTTACCCAATTCAGGTAATGTGGTTGTATGGTAAATTTGGAATGGTATCGCATCCGAATCCAACCATCAGTTTTATAAAAGGGTTAAGGCTCATGCCTCAACATTTTCATCATCATCAACCAATTGTGTTTCTCAACACATGTCAAAACATCTCAATAGTATGACTCATCATTCTAAGGTTTTCATAATTCATTTTCACCAAGTGTTCCCATCTAGAGTGACTCAAGTTTTTGATCTACGCTAAACTACTAAGTTAAGAGTGTTCACTAAAGTGGTAAAGATGGGTTCCATCTCATGCCATAGAATGACATCTAAAGGATCCTAAATAGATCAAGTTTTATACTTTTTATGCTACCTTCAAAACAGGTAAAGAACTTTGTATAACCTAAGAGGGTAAAACTTGTAACTAAGACTTGGGGTACTATTAGTTAAATAAGGGGTGTGATCAAAGCATGCTTAAGGCATCTTTGCTAAACCATCTAGTTTGATTCTAGTTGGATAAGTACTACACTTGCAAGTGTTAACTAGAATGTCTAATGGTGGCTTGCACTTAAATAGTGCTAGCTTGCTAATAGTAGCTTTCCTTGGTTGGTGCAGTGGTTGAAGTTTTCTTCTTCTTCTTCTTCTTCTTCTTCTTGGTAGAACTCCTCCTCCTCCTCGAAAGCTTGGTCGGTACTAGCGTCTATAAATACATAAGGAGTGCACAATCACCAAACAATACTTAACTAAGCTAAGTAGCATTCTAAGACACACATTTGATGATCTATTATCATCACAAACATCACAAGTTTAATTCAATAGTTTCAATCTTTTTATTTTAGAAAAGTAATTTCTACTCATTGAAAAATTAACTAAAATTTAATATTCACCACCAAAATATGGGCTCATGTGGACACATGTCCTCACCACATATTCTAACATGTGGGAATGAGATTTAAAGGTTGGATCAATATTACTTTGGTTTAAGTTCATTATTTAATGATTTAAAGTGACTAGGAAAGCCTATATAGCCTTATTTTGGTACTAGTCCAAAGTCATTGCATGTAAACTTTAATATTATTACATATTTGGATAGATATGATGAAATGTGATTTTTGAGAGTTGGAATCAACTCAAAAGCTATCTTGATTGATTTTATAAAAATGTTGCAAGTTGCAAAGGCTTCTGTCTTCTTATTTTTATTAGAAGAGATCTATAACTCTAATTGAATTAAATCCAACGGGCTTGGATAGATCATCTTAATACCTTTTAGACAAAATTAGTTTCATATAATTTGGATTTGTCAAACTCACAGAATTAAATTTTGAAAGAGTGGACAGAAACTAGATTTGACTAAAAAGAAAAATCCAGATTTGAATGGGTGGGCTAGCGCGGGAAAAGAAATGGGCCGGCCTAGTGGCGCTCCGCGGAGCGGGGCTCAGGTGACAGGAGGGTCCCGCTTGTCAGCGGCACTTAAAACGCGAAACAGTACGCGCGCTGTGGGCCGTGCGATTAGAAGCAAGATCTACGGCTGAGGGTCGTCGTCGACGACGAACAGGTCGCCGGCGAGCTCGAACCCTAGCGGCTCGGTGGGGGTCTACTGGGGGCGTACCAGGGCTCCAACGGGGTCGGCGAGGCGGGCAAACGACGTGGAAGACGATGGCGAGGCGAGGCGAGGCGCGGTCACGGCGGAGCTTGGGGCGGTCGCAATGAACAACGCCCTTCTCCACCTACCGCGGCTGCTCCGGCTCCAATTCCGGCGAGCTGCTACTTCACTTGCTCCGGCTAGAGGTGGGTAAGGTTCAGAGAGGTGAGGGGAGTGGAATGGTGTGGAGAGGAGAGGCTGGGGAGGGCTCCTTTTATAGGCCCGACGGTGAGACCGAGCAGGATGGGCGGCCGACGGTGGTGACATGGCTACGGTGAGGTAGAGGCATGGCTAGGGGTGGCGATCGATGGGCGGTTCCCTGGCGGTGCTCTAGAACTTATATGCGGCCGTAGGGGCGGTGGCACACGGTCTGGGCAAGGTGGCGCTCTACGCGGCAGAAGCGGCGGTGGCCACGGCGATTGGTAGCTGTGAGGCTTTGGGCACGAACGGGGATATCTGGGGTGTTCTCTAGGTCAAGGCGGAGCGGTGGGCGCAGGCTGGTGCCAAGGGGCGGTCTGGTCGAGCGGGGACAGAGCGCGCTCTGGGGGCGGCACCAGCATGGTGCGGTGGCACTGGGCGCGGTTTTTCCTCGGTGGTCCACTGCAGCACTTGGCTCAGGCAAGGGACAGAGAGGGGCGGTGAGGTGTTGGCTACCGCCTAGACATGGAGATGAATGGGGAGATGGTCTGCCACGGTGAGTGCACGGTCGACCGGCGAGGGGTGGCTCGCATGGCATGGCAATGCCACTAGGGTGTAGGGGATGGGGGTGGTAATGGCATGGTTTGATCAAGTGGAGACAGAGGGAGTGTTTTGTGGTCAATTGGGTGGCAAAACCCTGTAGAAACAGTGAGCTAGCTATTTGTGTTTGATTCTGCCTGCCATGTGTTTGCTGAAATGGCCGCAAGAGAAAAAGTATTGAATTTTGGTTTCAAAATTTTTGGGTGTTCTCCACTAATGCTAGGTAGTCTCTAGTTGCAAGGGTTTTGAAAGTGGAGCTCAAAAAGATGGTTTTTGAAATAGGGGTGATCTATGCATATGCAATAGATTCAATTTTCAAATGTAATTTAAAATAGTTAATAGAAGGTTTTTAGTAGATCAAAAGGTGGGCCTTGGTACCTCATTATGTGTACTAGCAAGGGGTGCAAAGATCAAGAATTGTTTATGTTAAGTTTTGAGTACTAGGAATACCCAAAGTTGGCATGAGAGTTAAATTTGCCAAAATGACCATTCCTCCTTTTTAATTCTTTTTGATTTGATTTTCTTTAGGAAAAGTTTGGGAATGATGTAGATGATGTTTAAATCACCTAAGAAACATTTTACAAGCCTTGGATCACACAACCATGGCAATTCAAAACAACTCCTATTTTAAATGCACACATATATGAATCCTTTCATTTTAAATTTGGAAATTTTTTTGTTAACCCCAATTTTGATTGATTTGATCTTGATAAGTTTGGATTGAAGTTTTGGGATGTTACATAATATCTCGCTGATGACCCACAAGTATAGGGGGTGTATCACAGTATTTTTGATAAGTAAGAGTGTCGAACCCAACGAGGAGCAGAAGGTGCTGGCTAGTGGTATGGATCTGGAATTTTCTGCAAATACTTAGCAAACGGATTTTTAGGGGTTTTTGATAATGTAAATAAATAAAGTACGAGTAAATAAAAGACAATAAGAATAAATGCAGCAAGTGGCCCAATCCTTTATGCAGCAAAGGACAAGCCGGTTGTATTACTTAAGATGACCAAACGTTCTCGAGGACACACGGGAAGACTGTCAAGTGCTTCCGCTTCGTATAGTTGATTAATCTTCTTTAGCTTGCTAAGTGTTGCGTGGGTGAACCTGTGCTAATGTACTGACCTTCCTAGGACTAATACATACTTGTGATTATACCTATTGCAAACATCCGTAAGTACAAGAAAATAATTAAGGTAGAAACCTAACCACAGCTTTAAACTCTAAGACCCTGACATCCCTTGTGCAATGGTTTCCTAATAGGGGTTCAGGTTTCTGTCACTCCGGCAACCCCTATGATTAGTAGCCAAATACACAATGCATTCCCCTAGGCCCATATAGGTGAATTGTCATGTAGTCGACGTTCACATGACACCACTAGAAGAAGTACGCCACAACTTAAATATCAAACTATTGAATCTTTCTCAACACAATTCCACTACTAACAACATGACTTCTCCCATGTCCTCAAGAACAAAAGGAACTACTCACAAGACATCATATGGATCATGATCAGAGATGGAATAATGATTTATAACAATATGAACATAAACAATAATTCAATGGTTCCACTCAATAGCATCAACTACAAGGAGTAATCAACACCGGGAAAGTTTCCCCTAAGAACTATGCAAGATTCAAGCCAATTGTTACAGCGATATGGAGATGGTGATGAGGGTGCTGATGGTGATGATGGTGGTGATGATGATGATGATCCCGATGAAGTACAGCTTGATGGTGGTGTTGATGGCGATGATCTCCCCTCTCAGGGAAGGAATTCCCCCGGCAGAATTTCTGTCTGCCGGAGAGATCTTTCTCTCTCTGTGTTTTCTGCCCCGCAGAGGTGGCATAATCTTTCTATGGTCACTCTCCCCGGTATTAGGGTTCCGTGGAAATAATATACGCCATAGGGGAGAGCTGGAGGTGGGCCAGGGCGGCCACACCACCTGGTGGCGCAGCCTAGGCTGGCCCACGCCAGGGGGTGTGGGCCCCCTGTGGCCCATCTCCACTCCTCCTTCTGGCAGCCTTCGTCTTCTGGAAAAATAGGATTTTCCATATATTTTCCCGGATTTTCCGATCTTCGCGAATTTTGCCTCCAAACAACACCTTTTCCATCAGAATCCTGACTGCAGCGGTCCATGCTCCAAAAGTCATCAACCATGTAAAAACAGATGAAATAACATAAGTATCATCCCTTAATATGAAATATATCAATGAATAAAAGTGAATTATGATATAGAATAGTGATGCAAAATGGACGTATCACCCGCTAATCCGAAAAATGCACGGACTTGGGTTTGAGTGGTTAGGGCTTCCCATTCTTCAACATCTTTGATCTTGGCGGGATCAACAACGACTCCTCCTGCCGACACAATATGTCCGAGAAAGCCTACTTCTTTCAACCAGAATTCACATTTGCTGAACTTGGCATACAACTGATGCTCTCTGAGGGTTTCAAGGATGGTTCTCAGGTGTTGCTCATGGTCTTCTTCTGACTTGGAATAGATTAGAATATCGTCGATAAACACAACGACAAACTTATCTAGAAAGTTCATAAAAATCTCATTCATGAGATTCATGAAATAAGCAGGGGCATTTGTTAATCCAAAAGACATGACCGTATACTCATACAATCCATATCTGGTGGTAAAGGTGGTCTTTGGAATATCCGTTGCATGAATCTTGAGTTGATGATAACCAGTTCTAAGATCAATCTTAGAGAACACTCTGGCACCACTCAACTGATCAAACAGATCCTCAATCTTGGGCAGCGGGTACTTGTTCTTGATGGTGACATCATTCAGCTTCTGGTAATCCATGCACAAACGGTTACCTCCATCTTTCTTATCAACAAACAGAACGGGCGATCTCCATGGCGATGCACTTGGTTGAATCAAGCCTTTCTCTAGCATAGCATCAAGTTGCTTCTTCGGCTCCACTAGTTCAGATGGGTTCATGCTATAAGGTCTCTAAGCTATGGGTCTAGTTCCAGGAATTAGTTCAATGATGAACTCGATATCCCGATCTAGGGGCATACCGGGCAATTCATCTGGGAATACGTCGGGGTATTCACAGACTACTCTGACTTGGTATATGGTTGGTTGGGCTAGACTCTTGTTGCATTTGAATTTACGGGGCAAGGTCTCAGATACATTCTCTACTATTCCTAGTACTATTAGATTGGCATAAAAATCTATCCCATGGATTCTGATAGGCACAACCTTGCAAATTTTTCTAGCTTTGGTGGTTGAACCAGGTATTTGAACTATCATAACATGCTTCAATTTTGTTGGTTGAATCTTACTAGTGCATGCAAATTCTTCTGTAACAAACGAGTGCGATGCTCCAGAATCAAACAACACTCTTGCTAATACCGAGTTAACAGAAAACATACCCAGCACGACATCTGGCGCTTCATGGGCTTCTTCAGCATTCATGTGGAACAGACGACCGTTGCGGTTGAGCGAATTCCCTAGGGAAAATCTTCTTCCAGGCTGAACACGGTGCTGCTGTTGAGCTAGGGCATTCACATTGGTGGTGGCTGTGATCTTCTTGGGACACTTGTTGGAGTAGTGACACTTGACTCCACATTCAAAACAAGTGATCTGGGACTTCTCTTTGGCTGCAACTGCCACAACATTGCTTCCAGTCCTTGGGGTAGTATTGTTGTTGCTGTTGTTGTTGTTGGACTTGGGCGGTGCACGGTTGAAGTTGTTGGAGTTGTCGGGGTTGTTGTTATGGTTTCCTACGGACTTCACGTTTCCTCTGCTACGATTGGGGTAGCTTGGACGAGACATCGGGGGTCTATTGTTTCTTGGGGGATATCCTGTAGATGGGTTGGGGCGATACTTCTGGGTATTGTGGGACCCGGTCTGGTGCATCATCCTGCGCTTGCGGTTGTCATTTGCTTGGTTTATCTTCCCTTCCATCTGGATGGCGGAATCTACAAGCTCTTTGAGATCTTCAAAACGGAAGTTGACTAACACCGTCTGCATCTCATCATGCAGTCCGTTCAAGAATCTTTCCTCTTCTTGGCTTCAGTGTTGATCTCATCAGGGGCATATCTAGCGAGAGACAGAACATTGTCACGGTATTCAACTACCGTCATCCTACCTTGCTTTAGTTCTCTGAACTCATCTCTCATTCTAGTGACCAAACCTTGTGGCACATGGGTGCGACTAAACTTGATCTTGAAAGCTTCCCATGTCTTTATCTGACCGTGGTTCATAGTACAAGTACTATTCCACCAGGCTCTTGCATCTCCTACCAGATAGTGGGTGGCAAACAGTACCTTCTCGTTAGCGTCAACTCCTGCGACTTCCAGATTGTTCTCCATGGTACGCAACCAATCATCAGAATCTAAGGGATCCTCAGATTTATGGAAGATAGGGGGATTGGTATTCTAAAAGTTCTTAAGCTTAGATCCATGATGATCCTGATTTCCTTGGCCTTGATTATTGTGGGCCATCTGAGCTATCCATTGTAGGGTGGCTAGGTTGGCTTGGCGCTCTGCTCTATTAGCTTCACGGTCTGAAACTAGCATCTGCAGAATCTACAGCATCGGGTCCTGCGATGAGTTGCTTTCTCTGGGGTTTCCACTAGTCATCTAAAGATTGAGGTAGATAAAGGGGTAAGAGGGAAAGTTCTAAGGTTCATGGTTTTGTTTTAAAAGCTAAAACTTTGAGTTTGAACTCAGGTTTTGCAACTAACTTCTTCTCATTCATTCATTCATTCAAGCACACAATACAACACACACCACAACACAAAAGGAAAACAGATGGTCTTAAGAACCATTATGTGCACTAAGATACAGTGGGACCGATACAACTCATTCCTATGGGGGTGATCAAGTGCATCTACTCATCATCAATAAAGTCAGAGTCATCATCATCGGTGTAGAAATCCATGGCATCATCCTCTGGGTAGTCATTGTCATCAGTGAGGTATGAGTGAATATCTCCCTAGATATCTTCACCTTCTTCCTCTTCTTCTTTTGCTGGAAGATGAGCTTCTTGTTCCTAGATGGTCTTCTCGAGGTCGTCCACCTTCTTGCAAAGACGAGCGATGGTGCGATCCTTCTTCTCGCGTTGACGACGAAGTGATTGGCGATCCTTGACTAGCATGACGAAAGTCTGGTCCTTCTTAGCGGCAATGGCAATGTTGTGGTTGGCCTAGGCTCGAGCATTGTCCAATTCCTTCTGTCTATCATATTGAAGGAAGTCAAGATTCTCCACTTGGCGCTTCATCTCCGGGTGACCTGGCATCTCCAATGGCATTCCCATAGAATCACGCCTTGCGTAATGAGCAAAGCGAGTTCCCTGGATCAAGTTGACATTTTGCCCACACAGACGAGCAAGAGCTACATGCATAGCCCTGGCTAATCCATCTAGCCAGTTGTTCTCTCGCACGGTGAATTGAATCTTCTCAGAAAGGGGTGCTTCCATCTTGCCTCGAAGATCTGCAACTATCAGCCATTGTAGATCTCCTCTTGGAAAATCCTTGTGTTGAGCTCCGAAGAATTCCGGATGCGGGCGCTCAAGATACTCTGACAGTGCATCAATATCCCTCTCAAAGATCAACTGGCATCCGTTGCCCAACTGGTAGAACTTGCAATACTGAACTTCCATCTATAAGAATTTAGGATGAGTAAGTTAGTGAGGTGATTACGTGTGTCAAATTTTATGTAGTAATGTAAGAATTTTTTAGGAACATGATTTTTTTTGAAAGAAGCAAGGATAAGAGTGGGAATATGTTTTCATAAATACTTACTTCTTTGGTTTTGAAACTAAGTTTTTTTTCGGACGTCCATTCTAACTAGGTTCTCCTATGATCAGGATGGCTCTGATACCAACTTGTCAACACCCGGATTTTTAATCCCAAATGCCTATTATGCCATACATCGCAATCCCAGGATTACCATTTTTGAGAGACATAACAGATTGGCTATCACAGTACATCATCCATTACAAACCGTAATAAGGTCTTACACAAATAAAGGAACTCATGATCCAGTCTTAATACAAACAAGCAGCGGAAATATAAGCATAGCGATGGGCTCCATCTTCAATGTCACAGGCAATGCTGACAATGGGAGATGATCCTAGTTGTCGTAGCCGTCCTGCTGTCCATCTTCCTAATAGTCCTCCTCATAGTCTGGCCACGGGAATAGCCAGGGACAAAGCCATGAGTACTCTCTAAGTAATCGCAAACTATCACTAACAAGTAAGGTAGTTCTAGTAGGAATGCTAAGCTCTAAGTTTATTTGCAAAAATCCAGATTTATCTAAACTGAGTTCAGAAGCAAAGAAAGCTAAGTTAATGTTCTAAAATCACCTAAGTGGGAACTTTGTTTTCATAGTCACAACCTTGTTGTGGTCAAGTCAAAGTCATAATTCATTTCACAAGTCATTTTGAAAACATCTGACAATGGAACAGTATGGCCACTCCAACTATCCATGACCGCGGACGCGGCTATTCGAATAGTTTGACACTCTACAGAGGTGGTACACTTTCACCACAAAATTTTATACATCCGTCAGGGATAACCCTGAATCATCATACTTAGTATGCGGATAATCAATCATAACCTTTCCTTTACACACTCTAGTGTAAGCACGTCTCCTATGAGCTTGACCTCCTAGCCATTGCCATCTGCCATCCTGCGCACTGCATAGGTGGACATCATCAAGAGGTAGCCTCAGCTCAAATCTCCTCCGCAAGGGAACCCATACTAATGCATATAAACTTCCGGCTAAGCCTTACCCAATTCAGGTATTGTGGTTGTACGGTAAAATTGGAATGGTATCGGATGCGAACCCAACCATCAGCTTTTAAAAATGGCTAAGGCTCATGCCTCAACATTTTCATCATCAACTCCATTTGTGTTTCTCAACACATGTCAAAACATTTCAATAGAATGACTCATCATTCCAAGGTTTTATAATCATTTTCACCAGGTATTCCCATCTAAAGTGATCAAGTTTTATGCTTAGCACTAGCCACTAAGTTAAGAGTGTTCACTAATGAGGGATGCTAATCTCAATCTCATGCCATAGAATGACATCTACTATAGGCCTAGTTTTATACTCTTTATGCTATCTATACTATCTTTCCAAAATCTCACAAAGCATTAACTAAAAGTCAAAAACTTTGGTAAAGCCAAAAAGTAAAGCTTGCAAGTAAAACTTGGGATGGGTATAACTCAAAAGGTATAACCAAGCATGCCTAATGAAATTGTTTAAGTTATCAAAAGGGGGCAAGTGTTAACTTGCTTAGTTCTAGCCTGCTAATAATAGCTTGCCTTGATTGGTGCAATGGTTGAAGTTCTCTTCGTCTTCTGTAGGGTAGAACTCCTCCTCCTCGTAGACTTGGTCGGCACTATCGTCTATAAATGAATACAGGGTACATAATCACCAAACAATACTTAACTAGTCTATTTAGCACACTAAGGTTCATACTTGATGATCTAGCACCATCACAATCATCACATGCATTAAAGCACTAGTTTCAATTATTTTATTTGAGAAAAGTAATTACTACTCATTGAACTTAATTAAGATTTAATATTCTCCAATTAAAATATGGGATCATGTGGAAACATGTCATCACCACATATTCTAATACATGTGAATGTGATTTAAAGGGTTGGTCACATTTTATCAAGTTTAAGATTACTATTTAAATGATTTAAAGTGACTAGAAATGCCTATATAGCATTATTTTGGTACTAGTCCAAACTCACTGCATGCAAACCTAAATATTATTACATATTCAGATAGGTATTGTCAAATGTGATTTTTGAGAGTTGGAATCAACTCAAAAGCTATTATGATTGATTTTTGAAAAATGTTTGAAGTTGCAAAAGTCTCTGTTTTGTTATTTTTGCTATAGAGTATCTATAACTCCAAATGATTTAAATCTAACGGTCTTGGATAGATATTTTAATTATCTTTCTAACAAAATTTAAATTATGCCATTTGGTTAAGTGAAACTCTCTGAATTGATTTTTGAATAAGTGGATAGAATATGATTTCAACTAAACTGGAAAATCAATTGTTTGAATTTTTGGGCCAGCGCGGGAAAGCTACCGGGCCGGCCCAGTGGCACTCCACGGCGCAGCGGGCTGCTGACAGCGCGGACCCACTTGTCAGCGAAACTAACTAAGCAAAACGGTATGGGCGAGTCTGAGCCGTGCGATCAACTTCTAATCTAACGGCTGACAGTCATCATCGACGACGAACAGCTCCAGCGAGGAACTAGACCTAGCGCGGCGGTGGGGGTATGGCGGGGCTCACCTTGGCTCCAGCTAGGCTCAGCGACAGGGGCAAACGACGTGGTAGACGACGGCAAAGCGAGGTGCGGTCACGGCGAGGCTTGGGGTGGTCGCAATCAACGGAGCCCTTCTCCTCCAGCAGCGGCAGACTCCGGTGCATTTCCGGCACGGTGGTGCTCGCCTTGCTTCAGGAAGGGGTGTGGGAGGCTCAGTGGTGAGTGGGGAGTCGAGTGGTGTGAGGAATGGAGGCTGGGGTGGCCTCCTTTTATAGCTCGACGAGGGAACCGAGCGGTGCGGGCTGGCGTCTCCGGCGAGGGCGGCATAGAGAGCTACGGGTATGGCTGAGGTAGGTGGACGGTGCGGTGTCTCCTAGCAGTCATTGCTGGCTTAAAGGCGAGGCGTGGACGGCTGGGTTTGGTCGGGCGCGTGCGGCGCTCTAGACGGAGGGAGAGGTGTTTGCGGCGGCATGCGGCTGTTGCGGGTCGCGCGACGGCGAACGGGGGTGTCTGCCGGGGTGCTGCTATCGTGGCGGGTCTGCGCACACAAGGGGAGGTCAAGGCGTGGCGCGTGCGGAGTGGTCGGGCGCGGCGCACTGGTGCGCTCTGGACACGGCGCAGAGAGGCGGTGCTAGTGTGGTCTAGGGCTGGGCTTCGACCGTGGAGTGGACAGGGGGGTGGCGGTAGGAGCTCATGTGTCTGGTGGACGTCTTGGGCAAGGCTGGCGTGGCTCCTGGCATGCTACCGACTGTCGGCCGGCGATGACCAAGAACGGGCGGCGCTCTACTATGCCAGCGGCGAAGGGGGGAGCTGGTCTGGGGCCGGGTTAGGCTTAGAGGGGACATGGGGTTAAATTGGAGACCAAATGGCCGATGCTCACTGTACCAAATAGTGCAGCTAGTCTAGTGTTTATTCTGTGCCTGCCAAGTGTTTGGTGAAATAGCCGCATGAAAATTATTTTTGAAATTTCGATTCAAACTTTTTGGGTGAACTTGCCTTAAGCTTGAGAAACTAGGTTTGCTTGGATAGGTCAAGGTGAATTCATTTGAAAAAGTGTGATCTTAACACATAGACTTGATTCAATTTTCAAATGTCCATTAAATGGCTTTGCTAGATGTTTTTCTTAAGTTTGTAAATTGGGCCTTGAGACATCTTTACTTGGTCTAGCAAGGGGGGAAAAGAGGTAGAAATGTTTCTGTTAGAAATCTTCTCTTAGGAACACCTAAAGTGGCCTAGTGGTTTAAAATGGTCAAAATGACCATTTGCTTTATTTATTCATATTTGATGTCTTTCTCTTTGGAATTTATTTGTAAATGGTCTAGATCATGTGGCATTCACCTTTAAACCATTTCACAATGTTTAGAACAATTAAGCATGGAATATACACTCAATTCTACACTAATACAAACACACATGCCTTCATATGCTTTATTCTTAATAAAAGTTTTTGTTAAGCCTAAATTGGGTGATTAGGAACTTGATAACCTTGATTAAAGATTTGGGGTGTTACGCGTTAACTCGTGGTTTAGAAAGAATCCTAGGGTGGGATGGATTTTTTTTGAAAGATCCTTGCATTAAAAGAAATGCATGATAGTACAAATAATCGCAAGAGAAACGAAAATTACAACGAAATCGTCGAGATGTCCTTCGACAACAACCTCCAGACCGTGTTGATGGCGCGCCTGGAACATTCTGAAGATTTAGGACTAGGAGAGGGATCGATATAGAATTTGTGCACTTGCATTTCTTGCATCCTAAAATTGAGGGGGGATTTAAAATTCTGATCTTTAAAATGTCGTGTGGGTGAAATTTGGATCTAGAGTCAAATTTGACGTAAGTCAACACTAGGATTTGAAATTCAAATTCAAGTTATGTGATTTTTTAGTATATGTACCTTGAGTAGTAAAAGATCTAATCGTCTATCACGCACAACTTATGAACTAAGAGACAACATTTAAAACATATAGAAATCTTAGAATTCAAAATTTAGGTTTGAATTACTCTAACTTGAGTTCAATAGATCATACACAACAAAAAGAATTGAAACTCAACATAAACAAGAGGTGATCTTTACTCATTTTGAAATGATACAAGATTTGAAGATACAATAAATACAAAGTTTATTTAAATACAAACTAAAATAAGAAATTGATGCCTGCAAGAGCAGAAGTTCATTCGAAGCACTTTTTGTGATAGTATTAGTTCCGGTTGTTATATCGATCCCAATGAATAGCTTAGAAAAGTGTTAATCTGCGGTGTCTCTATCGCACCCAAGGTGTAACAAGTATTGAGTAAATTTACTACGAGTCTCTAGGAGGAAAAATGTTGAGTATGGTTGAGTCTATTGTGTAAAGTAAATAACATAAAACAAAAGCAAAGTACGCAGATTTATTGGAGTTCTTGCAGATGAAAAGTTAGGCGTAGAGACATTTAGTTCATGGTGAAAGTGAATATGCCAAATTGATAAAACAGGATAAGTATCAGTCATTCTTCATATAAGTATGCAAGTAGGCGAGCAACCCATTATTAGTTAGTACTCCTATGGGTGCATCTTCCTGACTCTCGTGATTCTTATGTCTATTACCACAAGCCATGGTCAACACATCATTTAAGATCTTTAGACCGTATCATCGCTTTCAGCTTTGTGGTTCCTCGTGCTCCTCGAGTTATACTAGTTCCTCTTTGATATCAGCCATGTCACTTGGAGATCATTGATTCACTAGAAAACAAGTTCTTGTTTATGTAGTTTCCTAGATCATGTTACATGTGCCCTTAGATTAGATAACAAGCATTGCACATAACATGTACCTTCATTCTCGCGCAAAATAATAATAACCACAACCACCAATATATGGAATTTAAGATAGGCACATCACATCTCACCAATCCCCTACATCTCCCACGCCTAGAGGGATTTACTTAGGCATGAGAGAGGAAGAACACAATGATATAATCATGATGTAAATAGAGTTTATCGCGATATTACCGTAGCAAGCCACAATAAAGAAGAAGATTGGGAGAATACAATCTAAAGTATGATTAGAGTTGCAAACTCTAATATGACAAGTGTGATGATCTCTCTCTCTCTCACGCGCGCGCGTGTACAAGGGGTGTAATGGATGAATGGATGAACTAGAGTTTGAATATCTTGGAGTACATCGGAGGTGGAAGTCTCTTCTCTCACGGGAACTCTTCTTGCTCTCTTCTAGACTGAATGGTGGTTGTAGTGTTCTCTTTCTACATATGCCCCTTTGATGAAAGTTCATATATTTGACAGGACGAAGGCGCTAGCACATGGTGCGGGCGCTCCATACAGGCGGGTCCCAACCATACCGATGGCCATCAAAGAGTTTGCCTCCCCTAAGATAATCTCCCCAATTAATAACTTGCTTGATATTCTTCATTAAGCTCATAAATGGCTTTATATTCTTCCAAAAGTGCCCAACGCTTGGAGGTCATCATAAACGACAAGGTTCCTCTGTTCTCGCGATGTTAACATAGTTGTAAGAAGAAAATCAACAAAAACAAAGAGAACCAATGTAAAAGCCTCAGTAAAATGTGATCAAATTGAGAGCTATTAACTCCCCTATCTTAGCTATTACTCGGCCTAGAGTGACAAAGTGATAAAACAAAGATAACAAAGGCCAATTTGAATAAAATAGCTTACAAGTTTCGAGGGGATGCCACATTTTACCTCTACAAATCCTGCAACCTTAAACATGATCAAACAAAATATTTGAATGGTTGCACTTGGTCTTGCTGCCTAGCCGCAAATAACACGCTAACAAATAAATCTCAAACCATAGGCAAGTATCAAGAGTTTAGCTAGGCTTGTGAATCAAAATCTTTAGTGTCTCTTTTAGTGAGAGTAAAACATTTTTGGCACGGAGTGCTTTCTCAAATTAAGGGTTCTCAAGTAATGTTGAAAGAAAAATAACATTAGAGTAGCTCATTGAAACCCACTTACAAAATTGTGACTCTCTAACACCCAATTTTTTCCTTATCTTTCTAGAACTTCAATCCTTTGGTAATGAAAAGATGTCACAAAAAATTAGTTAGTTTAATCGGACTATGTAGGCTAGGAAAAAGGGTTATTCTATCTTTTGCTTGCAATGCAGAACATGAGAGTGTCATACTTTTAACCATTATAGCAGTTTCCTGCTACAAATGTTCATTCAAATCATATCCGAAATCCAAGAGTTTCTTCTATGTGGATTGTTCGTAGACTAGTGGAGTTGTGGAATACCACGATTGCAATAGTGTTGTGAGACACGCGAGAAGCAATATCTTATTTTGATCAACAAGTCAAGTTCCCTGGTCCACCACACCCGATGGTTGGCCTCACAGGGATGTCCATTAAGTCTTAACGTCCATGTTGGCAGTGAGGTCTCAGTTTCTCGAGGTCCTTTGGTGCCTTTTTTGTGTTGTAGTTGTGTTACTTTGTGCTTAGGGTTGCTAATTCATTGAGGCCAAGAGGACATCACATCCATTTCTTCACACCAACATCATATCTACCACCGTACAAGAACAAGTAGTTCAACATAAGTACCTCACAGATCCACCCATCAAATCATCAGCAAGAGCACCCACCAAATTATCAAATAATACAAGCACCCCAAGATCTACTCAGTTCTAGCATACTGGTTGCTTAGGGAAGCCATCCAAGGGTTGTAACAATGGAGAATTCCACAGGAAAAATAGACCAAGAATAAATCTTAGCTGCAAGGAGTAGAGCAGGACACTAATATCAAGTGCAGTAGTAGGAGGTGCAGATCTGGAGTACAAAGAGAAGATCTGACCAAGCAAGCGATCAAGATCCACCCAAGCAAACATCAACTGTTACACAGCAACAGGCTACCACCACAAGATCCAACAACAGTAGATCTAGAGCAGCCATAGATTATCCACAACCTCATCAATTCAAGATAATCTACTATGATATCAGGTTGCCAACTTATAGTAGTAATAACATACGCTCTTTTCATTTATATTTTTGAGCATGATTTTTAGTGGGGGGGAGGGCTCTCAGAATTGTGAAGAACTGCTACACCAGAATCATCATTGAGCTAGAAATACAAATGAAGTATCTTTTTCTATCAATAAATCATAAACCTCAGACTATGCATCATTGGTAGCCAACTCTTAATCAATAGCTAGCTAATTCTGCAGCATGTCCTGTTATTAAGAAACACCACTGTGCGCACTCCAAATGGAGGTACCACGGTGGAAAACTCAAACAAGAGAAGCCACTGTATTCACTAACCAAGATCAGCCATCAAATATTATCTATTCTTATTTAGAGTTTGGCCTCAGTATTTACATTCCAAGCATGGGGCTGAATCACAAGTAGAAACATCACAATACCAGGTCATGCTGACTGGCTATGGCTGTGCACACTGCAGGAAAGGGAGGCACCACAGCAGCAGCTCAGTACATCAGATGCCACTAGGGTCAACACTTACTTGAGTCAAACATATAAACCATAAAGCCCAACGCTATGGATTCAATCATCTTCCTAATCAAGTAAACTAGGAATCATTTATAAAATCACCTTATTTACACAAGCTAGCATACAATTCTAAGTCTCAACCTTTGCATCATAGGCATGGTTAAGAAATCAAGGAACACATATGTTCTCATTAAAGGCATAAGCTGCCATACTTCAATCCATCCATGTTTATTCACATCAAGCTCAATTAAGCCAATAGTAACAGATCATGCTAGAATAACCATATTGTTATGCACACTCCAAGTGGAGACACCAGAACAGCAAGGTCAGCCAGTAGAGCCCTTATAGGCATTAAACCCATGTATTCCAATTTAAAAAGAAAGTAAGATTCTCTACAAATATGCAGGGAACTTACACAAATCATTTTCCTAGAAAACTGTTCTAGGAATCATATATCTCGATATCAAGATATTAAGTAGATAGAAAGAATATACTCTACATATTCCAATTCATATTTGTCCAAGGTCATGCTTCTACATGATCTGATCATCAATATCTCATTCAAAACCATATGCAAGCAACTAAAGAAGATTCCAAATCATTTCCCTAGCCATCTTTCGCTCGGAATCGTTTTATAGGGATGCCATTATAGACCAAGGTCATCACTGAACCATAGGTTCAGTTCACCAAATATTTCTCATATATAAATATAGCACAAGAAGCTAATAGGAATAGCAAATCTTCATGTAGCGGAATTTACACTTCAAGAAAAACACCACTATAGTGGATTCCAAAAATAACAAAGCTATGAACCAAAACCACAGATACCAACAATTCCAATAGGAATATAAATCATTTTCCTAGTCAACAACTTAGGAATCATTTTGGTTCAAGTATCACACTATCTAGTTATTCTTCAGTATCATAAGTGAACTAATCAAGCTACTGGACTATAGTCACTCAAATTCAACACAGCATGGATACCACCAACTAACATATGCTAAGGATGAATATTCATCAAAACTGAAGTATGGAACTTAGTAGTATCTCATATATCTCAGGAAAATCCTAAGTATATTAATGACAACATCACTGACCCATCACCACCACATGTCTACACACAACATCATACATTGGCTCATAAGCAACACCACAGACCATCGAGTAGGGTCATCGGCTCGATGGCCGGTCACAGGAAAGAACTCACTGTGTCGTACGTGGGAGTCACGAAGAGCCGACGCCAGGATTTGCATCCATAGCACCATCCCACCAACGTCAGAATCGAAAGGGAGGGCACCGTCGTTGCGCCGCAGCATCGTCCCACTGGTGTCAAATTGAGGAAGGTGAGGTCCAGGTTGACGGAGAGCACCAGGAGGCTGCGGCCAACCATGACGTAGGCAGCAGCAGTCGCCGTATCCCGCCACCTCAAGAAGGGCAGCAGCAGCGGGTCATGGTCGACGCAAGGAAGGACCAAGAGGAAGAGAAGAGTAGCTGGATCCCGGAAAGCAGCCGGAGGCGTGCGTCGGCGCACCCATACGACATAGCTAGCGTTATCTGGGGGCGGGGCCTGTGCGACAGCAAGTTAGCGACGAGACTAGGGGAACTGGTGGAGAATACCGTGGAGAGGCGGCGCCAGCAGGCGGTGATGGTGGAGATGGCCGGCGGCGGCCGAAGGGGCAGATGGTGGCGGTGGCATCACGTGCACAAGAGGGGAACGAGAGAGATGAGGATCGTGTGTGCGTGTGGCATGTGTGTGGGTGAGGTGGGTCGGGTTGGGGGTAACCCTAGTCTAGACCAAGTTGGGCCCTAATGGGCTTGTCCACTTGACTTGGTCTAGTCCTCACCAGCTAGACCACAACCAAATTATTGCCCCATAAAAAAATAAGTTTTCTACTTAATAATTACCAAAATACCCTGAACTGATTTGAGCCCTAGAAAAATATAGAAAAATCCAAAAAATACATATAACATATCAAAATGGTCAAAAAATAATATCTACCTAAGAAAAATATAACTTAACTTATTTAAGTCTAATAAAATGCAAATAAGTATTAACACCCTTAAATCCTAAGTGAAATTTCATAAATTAAGAAAAGTCCTAAAAATGAATAAAATCATTTTTGCTTATGAACATAAAACTACTATTTGATAAAAGTACTATATTAATTTTTTACAAATAAAACGTGAAGCAAATATTTAAAAACATTTAATACTTTGTTGAATTTTATAAAAATAAGGATATTGCCTAAAAATAAATAAATTCATTTTAAGATCTTGAATAAATATATTTTACTAGAAAAATACTACATATGTTAGCAAAAAAGTTTTTAAGATTTTAATGTAATAAATCTTTATCTATTTTATAAAATACATATTTCATAAATTCTTTAGAAATATTTCTTAAATAAAAAATAATCATAATTTGATATAAAACCTTAAATCTTTTACATTCAAATACTAGTTCCAAGACCATAACTTGGATCTATGCAAAACTTAAATGAAAACTATTAACCCAATAAAAACTCTTTTAAAACCTTAAGTCCAAGTAAACCAACAATTTCAACTAAGTTTTAAGCATCAATCATTTATGATTAAAGTAAATGATCTTTACCTCTTAACTCACTCCATGCTTAACATGACTTTGAAAACTAAACACATTAAGTGATATTAGCCAAATTTTATTTCTTTAATAAGTCAAATCTATCTCATAGTAACAAATCACATTTAAACTCATCATTTACTTATATAGAAAGTGAATGATCTCACAGTCTTAAACATACTTATTCCAAAATTTAAAACTTATTAATACTTTTAAACACATCACACCCAAGTCTACTCATGTTTTAAAGTTAACTTTGGTCCACCAAGCTATAAACACAATATCTAAAGTCTAAATATGTTTTTATAGTTAACTTTAGTCTGTTCCAATAAGGACGTAAAGCATCTCGAGTCCAAGCTTATCGAATAAGCGCAAACGACATCAATCACATTCTATTAACGATAAATATTGTTTAAACCTTATCAAAGAAATCTTTCTTCCAAAAGTTATTCGTTTTGCCACTTTAAACAAGAAACTCATAATATGTTCTTCAACTCTTATCAACCTAAAACATGGACTTTCATAATTGTTACATGATATTGATTAATCTTAATGATGTGTTGTTATTATACTTACTTTTGTGTCATATATGTTAGTCTTAAGTCTCTTGTATATATATATTTGCTTGTGAAGTAAACTTGAAGATAAACCAAATCCTAAAGAAATCACCTAAGTTTAACTCATTCACGTTATTAGAGAAATATATCAGGATTTTACAAAATGCATTACATTACTTATGCATCAGCATATTTCTTCTTTAAACACTAGTCCTTACCGGACCAATGATGCTATTTACAGATTTTGGATCTTCTAGTGTCTCGAAGACTGTGATTGCACAATCTTGCAATTACAAAAAGGCAAGTTCACACTTGCTCATGTCCTTTGGTTATTTTCGATCAAATGCTTATAACTCAAATGTTGTCATCACCTGCATTTCAAAAAGGTCAGAAAACACTATTTTTATAATAATATGGTTATGGATTATTTACTAAATGGTAATAATATGTTGATACAGTTCCAGTGGTAAAGGAACATAATATCTAGGACTTAACAACCAATATCGCTAGTGATTCTAGCGCCATATATTATGCGTTAACCATGAGATTTGGAATGGGATGGAGAAGTCAACTGTATCTTCTTCCTCTCGCATGTATTCGGATGCACAGGTCATGGCTGTTATCCTCGTAGCGTGCATTACTTGGTAATTCGTAGAGGATATGCAGCATATGGGTGGGAACCCTCAATGTCCCATGGTATTTCTGGCATCTGAATGGTCTGTACCAACCATTGTCGTAATTCAAAATGTGGGCATGGCGTACACCAAGGGGACATGCGGGGTCACGAAGGGGGCAGTGATTGGCTTGGATCTTAGACTAGGCCCCACACCAAGGAAGTTTGGATGAGAATGCAACTCGGATGTGCAACAAGGCTAAGGTCTCTCATGGGAAAAGTGACGCACCTCTGTAGAGTGCAAAAAACTGTGACATGTTACTCCCTGTTCCGGGAAGGAGCTACAAACGCGGTAGGAAAGGAACTCCATGAAAGTTCTGGTAAACCTGTGAAGGCTGCCAGACATAGCTTTTTAGAATAAAAGCAACCTTTAAAGAAATGTTTATGAAAACCTGCATTGCCTATGACCTATGGTCTGTGGCTGTAGATAGTGCATCATACACTCCTTTTTAGTGAACTTGCTAAGTACACTCGTACTCAACCGCACCTTCTTAACCCTTGGTAGATTCGAAAGCCATTAAAGTTGGCGTCAACACCAACTTATGCTCAAAAAACCATCATCGATAGCTCAAGTTCTTCAATAAAGTCAATGAAGTCAACATGTTCATTAATCGAAGTGAAGAAGAAGTTCTTGATTAGATAGGAGAAGATACTCTAGCCATAAAACCTATTTCTGTAGAGCATTGCTTGAGTAGCAATTGCAAGCCATATAGTTTAGATGTTAGTCTTATTAGCTAGATAGTTCTGAGTTATTATTTCTGGTTCTTCTTTGTAAGAATTTCTTTCTCTGTCTTTAACCTAGAGTGTTCTCTGGATCTTTTGTAAAGAGTCGAGTTGTAATCTATAGTCTTGTCTTGGACCTGCTGTGTTTCTGTTGTACCACTCTGAGGGATGTAATACTAGTGAACAGTGTTTCATTGGTGTTATGCCAACGACTATAGTGTACTACATCATGCAGTGGTATGCTGGGTCACCACAGGCGGCCGCCGGCATAGCCACGCACCTTGTTGGTGAAGGGGGCGACGGGGATTTGTGCCTCTTGGCCTAGGGACGGGGCCTAGAGGGAACAGAGCCCGACGGCAAGAGGCGCAGCAGCATGCGACGGGCAACGACGGCCGCGGTCCATGCCTAGTTGGTCGGAGGTCATGGCTCGTGGCGTGGAGCCCTACGGAACCTAGGCACAAGCTTGGCTTCCTCCTTTCACGGTGAGGACACATTAGTACTACGATGCACACACGTGGAGCAGAGGTTGCTCCACCGCGAGGATGTGGCTGCTCCGGCGACAACACTAGCGACGGGAGCTCTGGCTCGAGGTGGCAGTGCTGGCCAGAGTTGGCGCTGGCAAGGGCAGCGACCTCTGGCGCGGGCCTGCAGACCCCAATGTGTGCCCTTTGGGCCCGTTCTGGGTCAAGCGGGTCCAGTCCTCCTGAGCTAGACCCCGCTCCCCTCACGCACAGCGGCGTCGTCATCCTCATGTCGCTCCACCTCACTGGTTGGCAGCAGCTATGTTGGACTAGCAGTGCGCTCCATGGCGGAGCGACTCTACCACCATGGGTGGTGAGCTGCGGTCTTTGCCCTCCCCGGATGGGCGAGACCTTGGTGGCGATCTCCGGTAGGCATGGCGGTTGGTAGGCATGGGAGGGTGGTGTGCTCGTGGCTTCGGGCTAGCTGCTTGGAATCGTCCCGGATTTGGTGGTGCCGATGACTGAGCTCCTCCACCAAGCTGGGTGGTAGAGATGTGCAAGGTGGAGCCTTTGTGCCCTCTTGCACTCCGCCTGCTGCTACCGTGTGCTGATTGCCATGGAGCTGGTTGGTTGCCGCCGTGTGCACTGGCATTGTGATCCCTGTCGTAGATCGGAGCTGGCCGGTGCACGGGTGCTCTTGCGATGAGGTTCCCACCTCGGGCGATGATCCATAGCCGTGGAACCTGCAACTTGGGTTGGCCTTCCCCGATAGGTTGGTGGGACAACCGGGTTCTCGAACTATTGCAGTGTTGTCGGCAACAAGATCTTGTTGTCAGGTCTTGGTGGTTGCGCTGATGCATGAGTGGTGGTCGGGGCGCTCCGCGCGAAAGCCCTGCACAAGCTTTGTTGGTGCCGATGGCGGCGGCGCCCTCGGGAATCGTTACCCTCTTGGGGGTGTTGTCGAGGAGCATTGACTCAATTCCCATCCCTTGTGATTTAGTTCCTCAGGTGAAAACCTAGATCTGGCTTGCTAGATCGAATGACGACGGCGTCCTGGACGCCGATCCCTGTTGGGTCCGCAGCATAGAAAACAAAAAAATTCTGACGATGAGAACTATACACCAAGATCTATCTACTAGATACAGAGCAACGGGTGGACATACATCCATGGAGAACTTACCCTCGAAGACAACGAGTTTTGTTAACGAGTAGGAACTCGTGGTTGATGTAGTCGTACGCTTGCCGATCTCAAGATCGTGTGGAAGTCCGAGCGCCGCAAATCAGCAGCGCATCCCTCCTCGCACACATGTTCAAGCCACCGGACAACCTCCACGTCCTCGCTCCAGCGAATCAGCGGAAGCAGCAACTCCTTCCAGACGCAAGGCCACCGGGAACATGTATCTCGCTAATCCGAGACCATGGGGGAATATCTAGAGGGGGAGAGAGATCCTTCACGAGGAGGTGTGGTTTGTGAGAGGGGAGAGGGGGGATTTATATAGGAGGGAGGGAGACCCCTCCCCTCCCATAGCCGGCGCATGAGGGGGGGGACTCCTCCCCTCCTTCATTCATGTGGTGAACCTCCACTCACATAAACATGGCCTCCACCCAAAATCCCACTCACATGTATTTAATTTCCACCAAATTAAATGTAACTCTCAATTAATAAAACTCTTTTATTTATTTTATTCAGAATTTTGTTAATTACTTTAATTAACAAACATTCACATAAAACCCCTTGCAACATTTCAATATCACATGCAGAACCACTTTCTGCAATTTCACCTGAAACAATTCCGGTTTCTATCGAAACAATTCCTGTTTCTATCGAAACATTTCCTGCGCTTTGCAAACCTTTTGTCTAGAACATATGTGCTCCTAAATGGTGTCCGGCAACCCTTAAGTGTGTCACCCTACGGTTCGCGAATAATGCAGACATGATTGAGACTCCTCTCAGATCAATAATCAGAAGCGGGACCTGGAGATCCATACTGACTCCTGCATATTCAACGATGACTTCTGTGATCGTGAGAACCTTTAACGTCAGCAATTTAATCCCTTTGTCTCATGGTATAATACATGTCCGAGATTCGATCATCGGTATCCAAATACCTAGTTTGATCTCGTTACCGACATGCACTCTTTTCTCGTTCCCGTGATATAACATTCTAGTGATCACATCACTTACTTGCAAGTTATCTTAATGTGATATCACCGAGAGGGCCAAGAGTATATCTATCTGTCATCGGGATTGAAAAATTCCACTCTCGATCCATGTGCCTCAACATAACACCTTCATAGCACTGAACCCACCTTTATGGTCACCGTGTTATGGGTGACGTTTGATGTTATCAAGATACTCTTCCGGTGTTAGCAATTAATATGATCTCATGGTCTAAGGACTAAGACTACTTTGTATAATGTTATAGCAATATAAACATAATGACTTGATCGTAATGCTATACTTCGGATGAATGTTCATCACATCATTTCAGAAATGCTGTGACCTTGTTATTAACAACATCCAATGTCCATGATTAGGAAACCTTGATCATCTTGTTAATCAACAAGCTAGTCTATAAGAGAGGCATAACTAGGAACCCTTTTTGTTTATTAAACACACACGTATTGATGTTTCCTATCAATACAATTATAGCATGCAAAATAAACATCTATCATATACAAGGAATACATAATAACAACTTTATTATTGCCTCTCAGGGCATATTTCCTTCAGTCTCCCACTTGCACTAGAGTCAATAATCTAGTTTACATAGTGATAAATCTAACACCCATGGAGTTCTGGTGTTGATCATGTTTTGCCCTAGGGAGTACTTTAGTCAACGGATCTGCTACATTCAGGTCCGTGTGCACTTTACAAATATTTATATCTCCATCCTTGACATGCTCGCGGATGGAGTGAAACCGGCGCTTAATATGCTTGGAATTCTTGTGAGACCTTGGTTCCTTGGCGTTGGCTATGGCCCCACTGTTGTCACAATAGATCACCATTGTGTCCAACGCACTAGGAACCACACCCAGTTCCGTGATGAACTCCTTCATCCAAACCGCTTCCTGCGCCGCTTCTGAAGCAGCAACATATTCCGCCTCCGTCGTTGATCCAGCCACTACAGGTTGTTTGGAGCTCCTCCAACTAACTGCTGCTCCGTTCAAGAGAAATACGTATCCGTATTGAGACTTAGAGTCATCCGGATCAGTGTCAAAGCTAGCATCGACATAACACTTAGCGACTAGCTCTTCTTCACCTCCGTATACAAGAAACATATCCTTAGTTCTTCTCAAGTACTTAAGGATATTCTTGACCGCTATCTAGTGTTCCGAACCTGGATCAGATTGGTACCTACTAGTCAAACTAATAGCATGTGCCACATCCGGTCTTGTACATAGCATGGCATACATTATAGAGCCTATGGCTGAGGCACAGGGGATCTTATCCATTATCTCTCTTTCTTCCGCTGTAGCCGGACTTTGAGTCTTACTCAATGTCTTGCCTTGCAACATAGGTAAGTACCCCTTCTTACTTTCGTCCATATTAAACTTCTTTAATATCTTATCAAGGTATGTACTCTGCGATAGCCCAATTAGGCGTCTTAATCTATCTCTATAGATTTTAATGCCTAATATATATGAAGCTTCACCAAGGTCCTTCATCGAAAATTTGCTGTTTAGATAACTTTTAACACTGTTTAAAAGATCTATATCATTTCCAATCAATAATATGTCATCCACATATAATATCAGAAATGCCACATCGCTCCCACTCACTTTCTTGTAAATACAAGCCTCTCCATAAGAATGGACAAATCCAAACTCTTTGATCACCTCATCAAAGCGGAGATTCCAACTTCGGGATGCTTGCTTCAGTCCATAGATGGATCGATAAAGTTTGCACACCTTATCAGCATCCTTAGGATCGACAAAACCCTTAGGTTGTATCTTATACAACTCTTCTTCAATATTACCATTGAGGAACGCGGTTTTGACATCCATCTGCCATATTTCATAATCGAAATATGCAGAAATTGCTAACAAAATCCTAACCGACTTAAGCATCGCTACGGGAGAGAATGTCTCATCGTAGTCAACTCCTTGAATTTGTCGAAACCCCTTTGCGACAAGTCGAGCCTTATAGATGGTTACATTACCATTACCATCAGCATCAGTTTTTCTTTTGAAAATCCATTTATTCTCAACGGCCTTTCAATCGTGAGGTAAGTCCACCAAGGTCCAAACCTGGTTTTCGTACATGGATTCCATCTCGGATTTCATGGGTTCTAGCCATTTGTTGGAATCAGGGCTCATCATCACTTCTTCATACATCGCAGGGTCATCTATTTCATCAATCATGAGATTCATAACAGGATTGCCGTACAGTTCAGGAGCTTCACGTGTCCTGCTTGACATGCGAGGTTCGGTAGTGTCCTCTTTCGGAGTTTCATGATCAATATCATTAGCTCTCTCTTTATTAGGTGAAGTCAACTCCGAAACAACTTCCGGTGCTGCGCTACTCGCCATTTCATGAAGAGAAGGTTCAATAACCTCTTCGAGATCTACCTTCCGACTACTCACACCTTTCGCGAGAAAGTCCTTCTCAAGAAAGGATCCATTCTTGGCAACAAAGACCTTGCCCTCGGATCTGTGATAGAAGGTATACCCAATCGTTTCCTTAGGGTATCCTATGAAGATGCATTTTTCCGCTTTGGGTTCGAGTTTATCCGGTTGAAGTTTCTTCACATAAACATCGCATCCCCAAACTTTAAGAAATGACAGCTTAGGTTTGTTTCCAAACCATAATTCATACGGTGTCTTTTCAACGGATTTAGATGGTGCCCTATTTAAAGTGAATGTAGCGGTTTCCAGTGCATAACCCCAAAATGACAGTGGCAAGTCAGTCAGAGACATCATAGATCGAACCATATCCAATAAAGTACGATTACGACGTTCTGACACACCATTACGTTGTGGTGTTCCGGCAGGCGTGAGTTGTGAAACTATTCCACAGTCTTTCATATGTGTGCTAAACTCGTAACTAAGATACTCTCCTCCACGGTCGGACGCAGAAATTTGATCTTTCTGTTATGATGATTTTCCACTTCATTCTGAAATTCTTTGAACTTTTCAAAGGTTTCAGACTTATGTTTCATCAAATAGATATACCCGTATCTACTCAAATCATCCGTGAAAGTAACAAAATAACGATATCCACCTCACGCCGACACACTCATTGGTCCACACACATCAGTATGTATGATTTCCAATAAATTTGTCGCCCGTTCCATTGAACCGGAAAACGGCGTTCTAGTCATCTTGCCCATAAGGCATGGCTCACATGTATCAAATGATTCAAAATCAAGTGATTCTAAAATTCCATCAGAATGGAGTTTCTTCATTTGTTTAACGCCAATATGACCTAGACGGCAGTGCCACATATATGCAGATATATCATTATCAAGTTTAATCCTTTTAGCACCAACATTATGAATATGCATAATACTACTATCGAGATCCAACAGAAATAAACCATTCAACATAGGTGCATGACCATAAAAGATATTATTCATATAAATCGAACAACCATTGTTTTCAGACTTAAACGAAAAACCACTTTGTATCAAACATGATCTGGATACAATGTTCATGCTCAGTGCAGGCACCAAATAACAATTATTCAGGTTTATAACTAATCCCGACGGCATATGGAGAGGCAGCGTTCCAACGGCAATCACATCAACTCTTGATCCATTGCTGACCCGCATCGTGACCTCATCCCTTGCTAGTTGTCACTTGTTCTGCAGCCCCTGAACCGAGTTACATATATTAGCAACCGATCCCGTATCAAATACCCAGGTGCTACTGCGAGTACTAGTCAAGTACACATCAATAACATGTATATCACATATACCTTTGTTTGCCTTGCCGGCCTTCTTGTCCGCCAAATACTTGGGGCAGTTGCGCTTCCAATGGCCAGTCCCCTTGCAATAGTAGCACTCGGTGTCAGACTTAGGGCCAGCTCGGGGTTTCTTTTCAGGCGTGGCAACAGATTTGCCGCCCTTCTTTCCCTTTTGCTTGCCTTTCTTGTCCTTCTTGAAACCAGTGGTCTTATTGATCATCAACACTTGATGTTCTTTCCTAATCTCCACTTCTGCAGTCTTAAGCATTGACAGAAGCTCGGGAAGAGACTTCTTCATGCCCTGCATATTATAGTTCATCACGAAGCTCTTGTAGCTAGGTGGCAGAGATTGGAGAACACGATGTATGCCTAAGTCATTGGGAATCGTTATTCCCAAGGACACAAGCTTATCGGCGTACCCAGACATTTTGAGTACATGCTCACTAACGGAGCTGTTCTCTTCCATCATGCAGCTAAAGAACTTTTCAGAAGCATTATAACTCTCTACGACAGCATGGGTATCGAAAATCATTTTCAATTCTCCCATGGTATCAAAGGCATTGCCATTTTCGAAACGTTTTCGAAGTTCTGGCTCTAGCCCATACAGTATGCCGCAATGAACTAAGTTGTGGTCCTCCTGACGAGTTATATAGACATTCTTTTCCTCGTCAGGGGCATCAGGAGCTGGTGGGGGGCCTAGCGGCGCCTCTAGCACATATTGCTTTTGTGCAACAGTGAGGAGAATCCTCAAATTCATAGCCCAGTTGGTGAAGTTGCTACCATTTGCAGCAAGCTTCTCTTTCTCCATGAACACATTGAAATTAAAAGCAGGTGGTGCCATCTACAACGGAATTTGTAAAAGACTAAGTTTATGATAGATTGAGTTCAACTAATCCAAATTACCAATGAACTCCCACTCAAAAACGACATCCCTCGTGTCCTTTTGGTGATTACATGAACCAAATCCACTACACCAAGTCCGATCATCACGTGAGTCGGTGTAGCTTCAAAGGCGAGCATCTATATGGGCATCATATCAACTATATGACTCATGCTTAACCTTTCGGTCCGTGTTCCGAGGCCATGTCTGTACATGCTAGGCTCATCAAGTAAGAACCTTAGTATTCGCGTGTGTAAAACTGTCTTACACCCGTTGTATGAAAGCGTAGAGTTGAGAACACCCGATCATCACGTGATGCCTCAAAACACGATCCACAAAACGGTGCATACTTAAGGAAGAACACATTTTATCTTGATATCTAAATGAGGGATCATCTTATAATGCTATCCAAAGCGCCAAACTAGCAATATAAGATGCTAACATCTAATGTGTGAAGTGAGGTGATATGGTCCATGCATTTGATCTCTATCATTTGCATCGTGGTATGATCTCTATCATTCCTTTGTGTGTAAGGTCAAGGTCTATGGAACTTACACGTTAAGTGAGTTGTAAGAGTATCTATCATACATCTACTTACAACAATACCATATCAAGACACTAGCCCAGCAACGATCTAAACTAGACGCCTCTAATTTATCAATTGCAAGTTTTACGTGGCTTAGGGCTTTCGGAGATAGAACCAGTCTTACCTACGAACATGAACCACAACGAGGATAACCAAGTTATTAGCAACTCGTTGCAAATCATATATTGACTATAGTAGGAGATCCAGACACCCGCTAGCCACTTATGCAAAACTAGTTGCATGTCAGTCGTGGAACCGGTCTCATGTACGATGACATGTAAGGTTGGTCCGGGCCGCTTCATCCCACTATGCCACCAATATCCAAAGTACATAGAAGATGCAATAACATGATCATCATCGCCCACATATAAACATATGTGTACTACCCGTGTAAAGCACCTACGTATAGATCAGGCTCTGATACCACTGTTGTGTCCGCAGCATAGAAAAGAAAAAAATTCCTATGATGAGAACTATACGCCAAGATCTATCTACTAGATACAGAGCAACGGGTGGACATACATCCATGAAGAACTTACCCTCGAAGACAACGAGTTTTGTTAACGAGTAGGAACTCGTGGTTGATGTAGTCGTACGCTTGCCGATCTCAAGATCGTGTGGAAGTCCGAGCGCCGCAAATCAGCAGCGCATCCGTCCTCGCACACACGTTCAAGCCACCGGACAACCTCCACCTCCTCGCTCCAGCGAATCAGCGGAAGCAGCAACTCCTTTCGGACGCAAGACCACCGGGAACATGTATCTCGCTAATCTGAGACCATGGGGGAATATCTAGAGGGGGAGAGAGATCCTTCACGAGGAGGTGTGGTTTGTGAGAGGGGAGAGGGCGGCTTTATATAGGAGGGAGGGAGACCCCTCCCCTCCCATAGCCGGCGCATGAGGGGGGGGGGACTCCTCCCCTCCTTCATTCATGTGGTGAACCTCCACTCACATAAACATGGCTTCCATCCAAAATCCCACTCACATATATTTAATTTCCACCAAATTAAATGCAACTCTCAATTAATAAAACTCTTTTATTTATTTTATTCAGAATTTTGTTAATTACTTTAATTAACAAACATTCACATAAAACCCCTTGCAACATTTCAATATCACATGCAGAACCACTTTCTGCAATTTCACCTGAAACAATTCCGGTTTCTATCGAAACAACTCCTGTTTCTATCGAAACATTTCCTGCGCTTTGCAAACCTTTTGTCTGGAACATATGTGCTCCTAAATGGTGTCCGGCAACCCTTAAGTGTGTCACCCTACGGTTCGCGAATAATGCAGACATGATTGAGACTCCTCTCAGATCAATAATCAGAAGCGGGACCTGGAGATCCATACTGACTCCTGCATATTCAACGATGACTTCTGTGATCGTGAGAACCTTTAACGTCAGCAATTTAATCCCTTTGTCTCATGGTATAATACATGTCCGAGATTCGATCATCGGTATCCAAATACCTAGTTTGATCTCGTTACCGACATGCACTCTTTTCTCGTTCCCGTGATATAACATTCTAGTGATCACATCACTTACTTGCAAGTTATCTTAATGTGATATCACCGAGAGGGCCCAGAGTATATCTATCCGTCATCGGGATTGAAAAATTCCACTCTTGATCCATGTGCCTCAACATAACACCTTCATAGCACTGAACCCACCTTTATGGTCACCCTGTTACGGTGTGACGTTTGATGTTATCAAGATACTCTTCCGGTGTTAGCAATTAACATGATCTCATGGTCTAAGGACTAAGACTACTTTGTATAATGTTATAGCAATATAAACATAATGACTTGATCGTAATGCTATACTTCGGATGAATGTTCATCACATCATTTCACAAATGCTGTGACCTTGTTATTAACAACATCCAATGTCCATGATCAGAAAACCTTGATCATCTTGTTAATCAATAAGCTAGTCTATAAGAGAGGCATAACTAGGAACCCTTTTTGTTTATTAAATACACATGTATTGATGTTTCCTATCAATACAATTATAGCATGCAAAATAAACATCTATCATATACAAGGAATACATAATAACAACTTTATTATTGCCTCTCAGGGCATATTTCCTTCAATCCCTCCTTGGAGGCGTTGTTCTTGGTGTAACAGACTTGGATGGCACACATGGTGATAGCGCATGCTTTGATTCTGGCGAGAAGATTCTTGGAGCTCCGACGTCGTGCTAGTTCGGCTACCCCTCTGGCAAGGATTGTGGATTGCGAAGGATCCCCTGTTGTGGTGTTTCGGTTGCATGGTTTCACTCGATGGGGGTGGCTGCTGGCTGCTAGCTTATGTTGCAACGACAGAGTATGCGGTGGTGGGCGGTGCTGCTGCTTTCTGAGCGTCTTCTCCAAAACCGGAATGGCCCAACTCTGCCCTTCTTTGCAGATTGAATTCTCCCTCCTGTAGTGGAGCTCATGTTCAGTGTGCGCATCTAGACTAGGGTTTGTTTGGTGGCGTTAGTTGTAATGTTCGCCTAGCGGCATCGGCCATGTGCCGTCTTGAGCGTGTCGGGTGTGCGTCTTTTGGCGTCTGTGTATACTTCGTACAAAACTCTTTTTTTCTATTAATGAATCGAAACACAAGGCTTTTGTGTTTTCGCGGAAAAAACAAAGCTTAATTAAGGCTTTAGAGATGCAAAATTGCTGCCATTCATCTCTAGCTAGTACAACAATCACTATGCGAATGAGTAGCAAGAGGAAGATAGATAAGAATGATTTGAACACAGCATCGTCTTTTCAGTAGCTACTTCCTGATGAACTGATGGTCAGAAGTGGCAAATCTATACTGAAACAGAACTTCATTGTTATACTCCTTTTATTCAGAAATATATGATATTTTAGCTTTGTGAAATAAATGTATCTAGACGTTTCTTAGTGTATATGTTCACTCTGAACCTCTACGAACATATACACTAAAAGACGTTACTTCCTTTGATCCAAATTAATATTCTCATATTTGTCTAGAGTCAGGATGTATCTAATCATGTTTTAGTGCTACATCTGAACCTAACATAATCTGAGAATAATAGTTTGGATTGGAGGGAGTAGATACATTCGATTTACAAAGCTAAAACGTTTTATATTTCTGAACGAAGGGAGTATTTAGAATAGAGAAATAGAAATGGCACTTGAGCATACGGGCAAAATCTGATATATATATATATATATATATATATATATATATATATATATATGTATTTTGCTGAAAAAGTTTTCATGGAGCCACCAATTCATGGCATCCCATCACATGATTGTGGTGTCAATCGTTCGTGCCCTGACTATGATCTTGCACCAAACATGTATAAGACTGGGCAAGCTGCGATAATTTTTACGAGACGATGTCAAGTCAGTAAATATGACACGACGACGTACTCACGTACCTGATCAGAGCGAGGCTTTCACGTCCCATTCTACCTACAGTTTTAGCCCTATTTGCTGAGCACGAGTGCACGTGGTTGCCATGAGTGATGAGTCCGTCGGTGACAAACCGACGGGGACAAGGGGAGATGGCCTGCATCAGGCGCGCATGTTTTTCTCGTCTGAATTTAAGTGTGGAGGAGGCCGCTCTTATACTAGGGGCTAGATCTGCGGGTCCTCGGATTAGGATTTGTCGGAAAAGGATCGCCGGAGCGTCGAAATGCCACGAAAACTTTTACGTGGCCTATCATACATGTACAAGCATGGTGTAAGCTTAATATATACAGTACCTAGCTCTCGGGTGTGGCCGTCTATGGTTGCATGCGTTGACACTTAGAGAAGTGCTGGACCTGTAGGAGAAAACTCCTACTGCAGGTCAAACGGAGGGTTACCGGTGAAATCTTGTGTCCAACCTTGATTTTTCATATAGTTATGACCTAAAAATCCTAAACCAACAAAAACGTACATTGGTCAAACCTCGTACAGAGAATGCTAGGGGGTAGACCAGTGGGGCCCTCGAATTAGGGTTTCGTCGGAAAAGGACCGCCTGAGTACCGGAATGCCACGAAAACCTGCATGTGGCCCTAGAACACATGCACAAGCATGGTGGAAGCTTCATATATGTAGTACCTTTCTCCTGGGTGTGACTGTCTACGGTTGAATGCGATAACACTTAGAGAAGTGATCGACCTGTGGAGGAAACTCCCACTGCGGGTCAAACGGAGGGAAACCGGTGGAATACTGGACCCAACCTTGATTTTCCATGTAGATGTGACCTAAACAATCCTGAACCAACAAAAAAGTACATTGGTCAACCCTCGTATGAAGAATGCTAGGGGGCTAGACCTACAGGGCCCTCAGATTAGGGTTTCATTGGAGAAAGACTGCCTAAGCGCCGGAATGCCACGAAAACCTACATGTGTCCCTAGCATACATGCACAAGTGTGGTGGAATGTCCATATATTTACTATCTATATCCTGGGTGTGACCGTTTACGGTTGCATGCGATGACACATATAGAAGTGCTAGACATGTAGGAGGAAACTCCCGCTGCGGGTCAAACGTAGGAAACATGTGGAATCTCATGCCCAACCTTAGTTTTCCATGTATATATTACCTAAACAATCCTAAACCAATAAAAAGTATATTTTTCAAACCTCGTATAGAGAATGCTAGGGGGCTAGACCTGCGGGGCCCTCGAATTAGGGTTTCGTTGGAAAAGGACCGTCTGAGCGCCAGAATGCCACGAAAACCTGCATGTAGCCCTATCATACATGCACAAGTGTGGTGGACTCTTCATCATGCAGTACCTAGCTCCCGGGTGTGACCGTCTATGGTTGCATGCGATGACACTTAGAGAAGTGCTGGACATGTAGAAGGAAACTCCCGCTACGGGTCAATCGGAGGGAAACCGGTGGAATCTTATGCCCAACCTTGATTTCCCATGTAGTTATGACCTAAACAATCCTAAACCAAAAAAGTACATTGGTCAACCCTCATGCGCAGAATGCTAGGGGGCTAGACCTGCGGGGCCCTCAGATTAGGTTTCATCGGAAAGGACCACCTAAGCATCGGAATGCCATGAAAACTTGCATGTGGCCCTAGCATACATGCACAAGCATGGTGGAAGATTCATATATGCAATACCTAGCTCCCAGGTGTGACCGTCTACGGTTGCATGCGATAACACTTAGAGAAGTGCTAGACTTGTAGGAGGAAACTCCTGCTGCGGGTTAAACATAGGGAAACCGGTGGAATCTTGTGCCCAACCTTGGTTTTCCATATAGTTATGACCTAAATAATCCTAAACCAACAAAAAAGTACATTGTTCAAACCTTGTACGGAGTATGCTACGGGGGCTAGACCTATTGGGCCCTTGGATTAGGGTTTTGTCAGAAAATGACTGCGTGAGCGCCAGAATGACACGAAAACCTGCATGTGTCCCTAGCATACATGCACATGCATGGTGGAAGCTTCATATATGCAGTACCTAGCTCCCGGGTGTGACCGTATATAGTCTATGGGGGTAGATCCATGGGGCCCATGGTCTAGGGTTTCGCTAGAAAACGACCACGGGAGCGCCGGGATGCGACGAAAACATGAGTGTGGCATGCCTCCCTCTGACATGTGCAAAAGTGTGGTGCTATGTTGAGACTTGCAATGTCTATCCCCCTTTGGTTTTGAAAGATTCATTTCGATTGACCCACGGTGCAAGTATTGTGCTGTATAATTTCACATGAGACCGTGGGGAAAATCCTATCTATGTTTACTCTCGCTGAATATAAACTAAATAAATAATCAGCATAGAAAAAATCCTGCGAAAAATAGGAAAAAATAAAAATAATTAAAAAAAAGTTGGCTAGGCCGACGGCTGCCGTCGGCCTAGGCTAGCCGTCGGCGTACCCCAATCTAATAGAGGTCCACGCGGCCCATCCTGTGCACCACCACACATAGGACACCCCACCCGCCCCGACTCCTCCCTCTATTTCTGGCCGCCGCCGCCACCGTTGTTCTGCCCATCGCGACGCCTCGCTCCCGCCCCACTGTGCTGCCTCCCTCCCACGCCCCGCCGCGCCACCTCGCTCCCTCCCTACCGTGCCACCTCGCACCCTCCTCCGCGTTCTCTCGTTCCCGACACGGTACCCGTCGTCCCTGGGCCGTCGACATCCCCTTCCTCACCGTTGTCCCATCCCTGCCTCCCCGAGTCGCCACCATCTGCTCCCTCCAAGAGCCGCCCCAAGCCGGAGCACGCCCGGGCATCGGCGGACCACCAGAGGGCCCCAACCGTGAGTTTTTTTTGTCCTTTTCCAAAAAAACATTGTTTAGCAATTCAAATTAGTAGATTGTTGATTATAGTTAGTAGGATGTAAATCTTGCATAGTTATACTTGCATCCATAGTAATTAGCAATTAAACTTGCCTCCATAACATTAGCAAATTTTAATTTAGCATAGTAATTAACATTTGTAACATTAGCAAATCTTACATTGTTATACTTGCATAGTTATACTTTCCTCCATAACATTAGCAAATATTTTAATTTAGCAATTATGTTAACATTTGTTCATTTTGTATAGTAGCTCTGTTGTGACCACATCACCGTCCCGGAGGTCGCCTACTTCCTCTACCACCGAGGGTGAGCTAGAACTCCGTCCCCTCACTGGCATTTTTTTTTCTTACTAGATTCTATTTCCACGTCAAGTCGCATAACCTAGGTGTCATTTCCCGTCCGCGAGCATTACACGGATAAATATGCATTAGAGGTCGGCATATTATGAACCATAACGCTCGTGTCATTTACGGGACAGTCGGCGGATGTGTAGTTGGGTATGTTTTCCATATTCTACTCTAGTCCGGGTCAGGATTTCGGCAGCACCTCCCCGTTGTTCTCCGGATGCCGAGGAGGATGGTGCTAACTACCTCTCGGTGTTCAGTGCTTTTCATCCGAAGGTGGAAGACCCTAGATCTGAGGAGACCGACGAGAGAGCATTGGTCGTGTCAGGGCATGACCGGGAGCACGGCCGTTTGAAGGTTCTTGGTAGGGTGACCCTACAAACTCCTGCTTTGAGCCTCACGCGAATCAAGGATACCCTCACTATCGATGACCTTTCTGATATTTGTTCCTGAGTGGCTAAGTTGACAAGATTCATTTTTTTGAAATGTAGCCTGCTTTGGAGGCGGCCTACAAGGCCACTCATGTGGAACATGTGGTGGAACTTGAGGCATGGATGCAGGCCCGCGCAGCGTATGTGGAGTGGGCAGAGTGTTGCGATGTTGTAAGTTTCAATCTTTATTTTTGCAAAAGATGACAAGTCCTGCTTTCTCTAGTATGAACCTTTATTTCTGTCACACCTGACATCTAAACTATCTTGCATGCTGACAAGAAGTTTTATGCCACTTAAGAGCGGGATATGCTACTGCCACGGCCAGCTAGGCCGGGGATGCATCCAATCTTTCCATCGAAGGACGAATTCGCTTTGACCTTCTACTCAGGGACCCCCGTAAGTTATTTGCCAAACCAGTTGTTACCGCACACCTTTGCCTTGGTGGTTGCTAACTCTGGCTCAAACATCTAGGGAACGGGATGCTCCACCACTAGACCCTTTGGTCGTCCTTCTGCCTCGCCGACTTTGTCCCACACGATGACACCGGTTCATACCGGCTGTGCTTCTCCTGGTGCTTCAGTGGTGGTGGTGCTTCTCCTTCCAGTGGTGGTGGTGCTTCTCCTTCTTCCGGTGGTGGTTTGATGAAGGCTGCTCCACATCGTCCTTCGCATGTTTTCACACCGGGAGACATGAGTCTCTCAGACTCTCCTTTGCTAGCGGCTCTCTAGAGGTGTAGGGAACTTGTTCCTTTTGTATCGGTACTAGCTGTGTTATTTGGATGATGTTGTACCTATGTGGATGATCTAGCTATGATATTTGGATGATGATGATCTCATGTTTGTGTCGATGTGCATGTGTTGTATATTGTGCCTGAAATCTGGAGATATGCATTGCGAGGCTGCGGGAATTTTAAATATGCAGGGAACGAACCAAAAAGAAAATATAAAAAACCGAAAGCCTCGGCGTAGGTTGTACCGTCTGACACGGTTAGAGGCTGGACCGATGGGGAGGCCGTCAGCATACTAGCCAACCTGGACCAGCAGGCCCACCTGAGCCGACGGGAAGGCCGTTGGCGTAGCAGGCACACTGGCCCAGCGGGCCGACCTGGACCGACGGCAAGGTTGTTGGCGTTAGGGTCTCGTAGGCGCCTGCAGGGACGGCACGTGGAAGCCTAGGCCAACGACAATGCCATCGGCATATTCCCCCTGGTGGAAAATGGGCCTCTAGTCCCAGTCCATAACTGGCTCTAGTCTCGGTTTCGAACCCGGGACTCCCAAATCGGGACTAGAGACCCCTATCTCTAGTCCCGATTTGCTATGGACCAGGACTAGAGGCCACCCGGGGCTACCACGTGGCAGCGGCATCTCGGCCGGGGTTGGAGGACCTCTAGTCCTGGGCCGTAACACGACCTGGGACTAAAGAGTTCCTACTGCGGCATAAAATCGCATGTTTTCTCTGCCGCGACACGATTTTGTGTTTTCCTTTTTGTTTTGTTTTTTATTTCATTCTTTTTTAACTTGTGTTTGATTATAATTTCAAGCATATTTCCGTACACATATTCTACGCTACTACATATACAATACACATTGATTCACATATTGATCGAGATCACATATAACATGGAGATCACATAATATATTACATGGAGATCACATATTGAGATCACGCATATTACATGCAGCTCACATATTGAGTTCTTCGGCATCCACATAATGTTCCCCCTTTTATCAATGATCTCCTTCATCACAAATCCGACTAATTCCTCTTGAATTGCTCGTATGCGCTGTTCTGGCTTAAGCTTCTCCCGCAAACAGTCTAAATAAATTGAAGCAACTTCGCGCTCACTGGTCACTTCACGAATGTACTCGTAAATATAGAATCTCCATAAATGAGTCCTCGGTGGCTGCTGCAAACCCGTCACCATTTTATAAGTTAGATTATCTTTGAATTCTCATGGTGTTTCCTTTCTGAACCATGTCTAACACCTGCTCGGAAAATAAAATGAACAAATAAGTTATTAGTTACTTGATATCAGGATATGAACGAAAGAGGTCGACATAATACGATAATGATTAAAATTACTTATGGAGCATTGCTTTCATGTCGCTCCATAGCTCTTGGTCCCAACTTAATGGATTGGTGACTTTAACTTGGGACTTGTTAACTTGAATGTTTAGCAGAATCTAATGGTACCTGTAGATGTTTACATAAGAAGACATGCATAACTCATCAATTACACTTAACATCGATTAAGCAAAAAAATATGTGTATAATACAGAAATACTCACTTGAAGTTGTAAGGAAATAGTATATCCTTACAATAATTATACTCAATTAAAATGTGGAGATGTCATCATCCACGTCGTTGGGGTGATTGTCTAACGTATGTTGATTAACGATATATGGGTCAATAAACCCAACGTTAAAATTTCTAGCTCTTTTACATTCAAGCATATTCATTATGCATAATAGCGTACAAAAAGATATATAGTCAGGATAATATATTACATGCAATGAACGAGCTGAGCTAGAGACTTAATTACATAAATAAATCACTTACATACAATCGCAACCGAGAATAGATTTGTCGAGGGCGCGTTGATTGTATAACTGAAATAGTTCATTAATTTGAATGTATATCGAGTAAGTTTTGAAGTGATGCTCCAATCTAACGTCCGCCAAAATCCATTCTTTCGAGTGCTGCTTTGCTGATTGCAGCATGTACTAGTCATGCAGACTTCGCATATGTGTTGATAGACGTGTGTACTTCTCATGACTGACCATAGGCTACCCTTTGACATATTTTCATGCTATCTCACCCATTGGCGCTTCTTCATAGCCTAAATATTGATCAAGAGACTTACCTGCTTCGGTAGCAGCAGTTTTCGCCTAGGTTATAGTGATACCCATTTGTTTAGTACAGCTTTGGCTCTGGGGTCTAATAATTGCATGTATTTATCCATAACGGCTCTGAAGTCCTAGTCGATATCAGAACTCACTATGAGCGGGGGGACCGATTGATTTTGCTGTTGTCCGAGCTGGGGAATTTGTTTATCGTGTTTGGCACTTGTTTTTGTGTTCTTCTTAGACTTGACACTTCTTACTTGCTTAATAATTTCGCGGTCATAGTCTGAATCCAGATTCATCGATATTTGGGATGGTTGCTCAATAAAGGACATAGCCCACATTTTATTTTTTTCATCAAATATCGGCTTTGGCTCGGGCTTTTTTGGTTCAAAAAAGCCTTAGTGTAGGCATCCACTTCCGCGGCGTTTTCCTCATTAGTCCTGTCATAAGGTCTCTTGGGAAGAGCCAATGGGATGTCGACTATCTTCGCCGTACTACCTTTCTTCCTAGTGAGGAGCAGGGGAGCGCTGACCTGCCGTTTTTTCAACACCGTAGTATTGCATGGAGGCGAAGATCGAGATGTACTCATGCTATAGCGATCGACATCCCTCTCGTCAAGAGGTGTACTTGGAGGTTGATGATCGTCAGGAAGGGATGGACTTGGATTCCTTGGATTTGGTGGACTTGGAGGTGGTTGATGATCATTGGGGGTGGACTTGGATTATTCCTGGGAGTCGATGGCCTCGGTGTAGCATCCCAAATGTCTAACATTGTAATGCTACATGGTTTCAATCAATATAATACTGCCCCTACATAATAATTAATGCATCATCGTAATATCATGCTCATGTCATCATGCCACATTGCATTTGAGTATCATATTAAAACCTATTTTCATTTGGTTCTTCTCTTCATATTGCATTGTCTCTTTAACAATTTGCTTCTTGATATACTGTATTTGTTTCTTGATTATTGTTATATGCCTAAGTTGAGTTGAGGGCATCTCTTTTAAAATCCTTCCACCTACTAACTTGATAACGCCAACTTCCTTTTTGATACCATCTATCTCTACCATATGTTATATATGTGGGAATTGTATATTTATCTTGGTACTTTAATTCTTAGCTCACATATAGATTCATATGGATCTAGTTCCTCTTTTTCTCTTATTATTCTTGTGAGATGCCCAAATTGTTTTGTGGGCATCATTTTTCCTACCTTTCTATTTTTTCCCTCTTGACTCTATTTTATATGGCTATCTTTATCTCTATTATCTTTTCCTATAGCAGATTCTAGACAGTCCAAATGTTTTCTGTTGCTAGAAATCAATTGGTGCCTCCCTCAAAATCTAATTCCTACCTTCTTACTTTGGCAACCCGAAACCGCAGTTGGATGATCGAGTGATTTTGTCTTCTAAATCTCTCGCTGTTTCCAAACATCTACTTGATGATTCAATTCTGGCCTTATTTTAATTTTTGTGCATAGCCACAACAACAACAACGATCAGTAGCAGTTTCAGGTAGAGCTTCAGGCAACAGTAGCTGCAGCTGTGTCGCTAGCAGCAGAGACCAGTAGCAGCGATCGCTGGCTGGAACGTCCGGCGTCGCCAGGATTTTGGCCCATCTGGTGTCCATCCGGTTCGAGCCAAGACCTGCCCAGCCACAACATCTACCGAGAGTTGGCCTGGGTACCTGTTCCCAGCGCCGTTACTGTGCTTCTTCCTCCGTTTTAGCGACAGGGGAGAGGCAGAGAGACGGAGGAGCAGGTGTCCGTCACCCTCATCACTAGCGTGTGCCATCCACGTGAGCACACCCCGTTAAGGGTCGGAGCCCCGAGCCCCACTACAACCCTAGAACGTGTCCCTTCTCCCCCTCTGTTTTCTCCATCGCCGCCACCATGGCCGCCACCATGCACGCCTCCGTGCCGCCGTCCCTGTAGCCATCCGGAGCATCTAGTCGCGGCTGCCGGCCTCGAATACATCATTCCAGCCGTACCAGGAGGAGCCGGGGCGACCTCGAAATGCTTCCTCGTCGTCGTCTCCGACCAGGCCCGAGGGAAGTGCCGCCGTACGCCGTCGACTCCGTCCTTCCCCATCCCAACCAGGACCACCAGTAGCACCAAGGTGAGCAGCCCTTTTTTCCCCTTTTCCCCGTCCTTGCCCCTTTCTGTTTCGTCGCGCTGTTGGCATCTGCAAGAACTCGCCTTGACCAAGGACATGTCGAGCTTGGCTCTCACACCGCATAGCTGTGAGTCAACCGACGAACACCTGCCTGTGCACCTCACGGACACATACCACGCCACCAGATCCTGACCAGCAGGGTCGCCTCCGTGTGTATGTCCGCCGTGCGCGCCTCGTCTGTCTCTGGTTTAGAGATGGGTGCAGGTTGTTTTTCAGTCATCAACCAGACCCCGGCCTTGATCTGTTTTAAATCATGTCCCGGCGTTTATCAGTACAACTACTGATTCCCAGTCCGGTGGCAACATCACAGGTCCTTGATTCATTCATTTGGTGCTCAAATTCCGTTTCAGCTACTTTGGTTATTTTTGTTTTCCTCTGAACCTTGACGATGCTACATAACAGCCTAAATTGTTTCTTCATGTTCAAGGGGAACAAAATCCCTGACTCGAGACTTAAATTATTCCCGTGTCCTACTTTATACAACCACCTTCGTTACCCTAATGACTGGCATCTTGATAAGCCGTCTAGTGGTCTAGAGATCAAATCTTGCAAGGGCTGAGTTAATCCTTCTTTTTGTACGTTGTTCTCTAAACTTAGCAGCTATAAAACACACGTCTGCAAAGAGGGAGCAACCCTCTTTCTAGAGCTTCAAACTTCACACAAAACGGAGCACCACCGCGTTCGCAAGCATCTGCCAAAGATTGAGCAAAAACTCACTAACAAATCACGGACATCTCGTCAGTCACGATACTTGTTCTGGTCGCTTTTTTCCTCGCGTTTTCCCGTCAATACAGTTCCTCTCCGGCGAAGCTCCTTTGACATCTTTTGTACTCCTAGGATCCTTATAGTTGTAGCTTCAAACCGCAGACAAATCGAAGCAGCGGAACTCTCGCAATCTTCCTGTGAATATCCGTTGAGCTAGCAGGTTTCCACGATCAGAGTCAGTCCCGTCAGAGACACGGTCCTGCTACACTAAAAAAAATTCCCAAGACCACGTCTCCAATTTTATTTTACCATGTCGTGCTTCCTCCTTTGTGTCTTTTAAATCATGTAGCCTTTGGATGACTCCGTGATCTTTCATCTAATCGATCAGGGTATCAAACCCCTTCCTGGTAGACTAAATCCCTTCTATTTCTTTTTTTTTAATCTTTTTGTTCAGATTCCTGGCGACTCTTCTATACTGGCCCAAGATCAAAACCCAACGTTGGCCAGTATAGGTCTTTTTCTTCGGTTTTGTTTTCCAAATATAAGTTATCCGTAGAACGACAGGTAGATGTGAATTTAACTTGTGTCGGTGTTTGTTCCATCAAATCTATTTTACTTTTTTCCCCAAATTCTCATATTTACCTTGCCTAAAAAAATGTGTACATTGCAAATCTGCAACTTGTCTTGCATTTTGAACCATATAAAAGCCATAAATTTATTAAATAGTATGCAAACTTGCAAAACTCATATCTTTTGATTATAAATCCAAACTAATCCTATAATATGCTCTGGGCTATTAATTTTAGACAAATAAAATTTCGAAATACTTTTAATGCAATAAAACTGCCTTTTAATAATAAATTCGTAACTTTATTTTCATAATCCCAAATTCGACAAGTAATATGTCTAAATCGATCAGCGCGACGAGCCCGTTCCAACTATGCATTCCATGATATGATTTGAATCATGCATCGTATAAATATTAAGTGTACATCAATGTTTATGGGAGCAAAACATGACTAAAAACCTAATAAAATGCTTTGTTCTTGTACCCCACATCTCACCATGCTATGATATGCTATGCCATGTAACTTATGCATCATTCCATCATGGCATACTTGGGTGCTTGTTGCATATTATTTATATGATTGTGCAATGTATTTATTTCGGCCCCTTGTGCGTTTGGTTTTTATCCAAATAGACACTAAGCAAGGAGAATCCCAGGACCCTCAGGAGTATTACCCGGATCCTTCCTATTCGGCAATAGAACTACCAGGCAAGCAATTCCCCATGCTTGCATACATATAGTACCTATGCTTCTATCTTACTCTTGCATCATTGTGTCGCGATTGCATTAAATTGAATCCCAAGTATTGCATAGCCTTTAATTTTAAACCCCACCGAAGCTTGTTCCTCCATCCCATGAGCCATTACTACAGGAGTTGTTTGAGCCATGCGAGTCGTAGAATTGCATGTGTAGGGTTTGTGCGAGTCTTTGGATAATGAGGTACATAAACAACTTAATATGAGTAGACAACTAATGAAAGAGGCATTGGTGAGCATTATCTGTTATTTGGTTCTTTAAGCTCACTTGTGTCCCGTAGGACCCCGAGTACTTGATTCCTGGTCCTTGAATATTCGCACTATCCATATCCGGGAGACCCTATGGATCCCCCTTTGCCTGAGCTTGACTCACACTTTATTTCTTGGGGCCACAAACTAGTTTGGGGCTTTATTACTATCCTATACTTATGCCATGTTTTACTTCTTTATTTACGATTGTGCGTGGAGCACCTGTACTATTTAGAAATTGCGGAGTGTTTTCGCGGTATCGACAAGCCCAGTCACATTTTCGGGTTCCTAGTCGTTTACAGCCATTGGCGCAAACCTTGGGTCCGTCTCGGAGCCGGCCAACTTCATAGCGGGTAGCTTAATGGGGTGGCTCCCTGAAATGATTTATGAATCCTGTGAATACTTTCTCGTGAGGCCTCGTTGCGTTTTATTTGGTTCTTCCCGAGGTTGATCGTGTGTGTGTTGCTATTTGTGCACCCCTGTAGGGTAAATCTTTCTGAAAGCCGTGTCTGCGGTTATGGACGACTTGGAGCATAGTTTCTCGATCATAAACAAGCATAACTAAAGTACCGCCTTTAATCTGACTAAGACATGACTAGTAATCAGTACAACACTCATGGAATGGTTAATAAAATTGCTAACGGAGGGGTTGTTCTTCCGCCTTCTCATCGGTAAGAGAGAAGGAGGACGAGCGAGGTTATTTATGTTGCTTATATAACTATTGCTATTAATTAACGGGCGTCTGTCCATCTCTGGTTGGGCGGATTTGTAGAGAGTCTCTATAGCTCTTTGTAGATATTATCTTTCGCTACAGTTGCGTCACCCCAGGTTGTTCCCTTTAGATGCATTAAGACTTGCTGAGTACCCCTAGTGTCTCACACGATAAATATTTGGTTCAGATGGACAGGTATACTCTCAGGAAGGTTACTGGGTTGAGGAGACGGATGATGGTGGCAACGACTATCCGGTGTAGAGATTCCGGGGTTGGAGATCCGTGAGATCTGTGGGCGGGTGTGCTTCGTTCTGTGGCATCTTATGCCGATTTGCTTCTTATCCGTACTCAGATCTTGTATTCCGCTTCCACTTGATTCTCTGTTGCTTGATGTATGAGTAGATATCCTAAAATATTATATCTATCTAGGATATTTGGATCTTGCCGTATGGCGTTACAATATTTCTATTTCTTTTAGATGGTGTGACTCTGATGTCTATTGTAAGTCGCAGGCATACATACTCATTTGTGTATGTTGTGGTCGCGTTACCTGTCGCTTACGCCGCTCAATCTTGTCCCAATGTTCTTGAAAGTGGATAAGGTGGTAGGCCGGTACCGTGCCCTACTCCGCTTCGACGGTCCTACACGTGGGTGGCCTTGGGCCTCCGCGGTAGAGTCACTTATCCACTTTTGGTTCATCCAGGCTTGAACTTAGAGCGTAATGTCCGAGGTATTACACTCGGCGCCGACCCTAGAAACTTGATGTACTTATTTTTCCATAGAATGATGTGGCGCTTGACATCTCCCTGTTTCTTATGGCCTTAGTGATTTCAATCTCTAGGACCACAAACCCCTCCACTAGGTCATCCACCGAGACATGCGCAAAGCCAGGTGGAATCCGAAGTGAATGGTGGAGTCTCCAGGTAGACAAGGTAAAGCAATGCCGATCGCCACCTTGAAGGACATGTTGTTCATTGGCTGATGTATCTCACATTGTCTCATCCCTCTGACATCATCCACATGGTAGCGAGGCACCGGTGCATCCTCCAGTAGTGCATGGTCATCAGGATGGACCTCCGTGGAAGCCACACTACTTCTCCGTTGGCTATTATCCAATGCAGGATTTTCCTGCGACTGAGATGACCTTTGGCTAAGTGCTTCCACTACCAACTTATTCATCCCAGCTAGTTCCTCTTTTATCTTCCTGATCCAGTGTGCCTCCCGGTCCTTCTTTCCCTTATGGCTTCTATAACTATCATCGTACTAGGAAACCCTTTCTTCCACATAACACCGGCGCCTTTGCCTCGTGTTCGTCCAGGTTTTTCAGGATTCCCGAGGGCGCTTGTCAGCTCGTTGTTATCTCTATCAGGCCAGAACAATCCCGCTTGATCATCGGCCATTTCTTTAACAAGTGCATTGCAGGGTATTAGAATTTTTTCTTGAAAAATGGTCGCCATGTTTATGTGTTCAAGGTTCCCCCATGCCCGTACCACCAGTGCTTTGACCTCTCGGGCTATCCATCTGTACCTGGAGTGATCCCTCTAGCCCTCATTTTGGACTCCATAGCTTCCCACTTAGGCACATCACTCTTGTAGCCACTTGTCCCCATTTATGGTGGTATTTCTTATTCTCAGCATTTTTCTTATTTTTTCCAACCTTGCCTGGGCTACAGAAGATAGCTTGTACTTTACAAAATCAGGCCACTATTCTCTCAATTTCTCGTATGCTCCTCTGAATTCTGGAGTTTTCTTTTTCGCGACATAGTTCGCGTATAAATATTTCTTGTGGTTCCGGAATAGTTCGACCATCTTCGATAGAGCCCAGTCCCTAACTCTCGCTCTTCTTTCAAGCCCACTTGGAATTGGAGTAGTACCATCTGCCTCGAATTCTTCATACTCTAGAGGTAGTATGAAATGTGCTATGAGTTTCTGCCAAAGGTCTTCTTTGGCATCATCGTAGACATAACTAGTGAATTCTTCATCTGCATTCTTTGGCTTATACCATTCTTGAATGGTGATCGGGAGGTTGTCCCTACAAATCACTTTGAACTGATTTACAAACATTCTCGCGTGTTCTCTGAAGCAACCGGTTCTCCATTATCATCTATTTCATCGATGGTGAACCTTTGGTTACCATCCAACCTTTTGTTAGGGCCTCATTTTGTTCTACCTGTCGATTTCCTCGACCCAGAGGTCTAAAAGAAGAAAGAAGAGTGATTAATATATATATATAGATCAATTAACATATCGATCTAGTCATAAGAAGATTAATATATTTGTACCTCATCGTTTGTTGTCGAGGGGCCATCATCGTTGTTTGTTTGCCCTTCATCAACGTTGTTTGTTTGCCCTTCATCCATCTGTTTTAGCTGATGTCCATCACTGGATTGATTCAGAAATGACGATATCTCGACCTCTTCTACATAATCTTCTCCAGCACGAGGTATAATAATTATATCAATATTAATAGCTATTTCACCATTTATAATGGTGCCCATCAGCTCGTTGTCGTCGGCTTTAGTGGTGCGCTCCATCACTTAACTATTGCAGAAAAGGTAAAGCAAGTTAGAAAAAGAAAGAGAATGAGCAATGTACTAAAAAAGGAACCTTTGTGTATGAGCAAATAGATGGTAAAAAATATTGCCCTATTTTAATTTTTACTCATATCTTTTTACCATTTCCTAAAACTAATACTAGACCACTACCACTATATATACTACTACTAATTAATACTAATACTACTACAAATATCCTCCAAATATTAGTACTCTAAAAATAAAAATAAATAATACTACTAATAAAATTTCTACTCTAGCAATATTACTACTCTAGCAAATAAATATTACTACCAATAAAATTTCTACTCTAACAATATTACTACTATAGAAAATAAATATTACTATTAACAAAATTTCTACTAACAAATATTAATAAAAATGAAAAAAATCTACTAATAAGATTTTCGGCTGGGGGGTGCCGCAGTCGGGGACTGTCGGGGGAGGCGCGGTCGTGGGCTGCATGGCGCAAGGACGAGGCACGGCGAGGTCGGTGGCAGCGAGAGCATGGCGAGGATGAGGCGTGGTGAGGTCGGGTACGAGCGAGGCGGCGCGCGCGGTGTTAGACCAGCGGCGACGGTGCGAGTACGAGGCAGCGATGCAAGGCGGCGCGGCGAGCACGTGCGAGACGGCCGGAGATAAGGGCGGCATCACGACGGAATCGGGCAACACCTCCCCTGTGTTCTTCATTCGCATCGATTTGTCTCCTTAGACGGTGCGGGCGCGGGGGGCTAATATATACATATGATCCTCTAGTCCCGGCCGGTGGTACAAGTCGGGACTAGAGGGCCTCTAGTCCAGGGCAGTACCACGACCTGGGACTAAATCCCACCCCTTTTGTCCCGTGTTCAGCCACGACCCGGGAGTATATGGTGTTTGTGGCCGCTTCGATTTCACGCGCGCGCATACCCTTTAGTCTCGGGTGCAGCCCCGATCCGGACCAGATACTATTTTGTAACATTTTCATATTTTCTAGTTTATATAATTCAAATCAACTTTTTTTGGAAATTCATAGCCCCTAATTTATAAATCCAAATAATACAAATAATAGATATGTCTATTATTATCAGAAATATATAAGAAATCTTAATATATAATCCATACATCTGTTTGCATGATGTATCAATTGTGTTATTTTCATTTCAAAATGCATTCACTATTTTTTTTCATATTTTTGCTGACAATTCTTTCAACATGAAAAGTGTTTGAATTTGAATCACTAATCCAAAAACATTTTCCATTTTCTAAAATAGTTAATATAACTATGAAAACTAGTAACTGTTACTAAAGATATTTCGAGGGCCTTTAGTCTCGGTTGGAGGCACTAACCGGGACTAAAGATATTTCACATCATTCTTAGAGCCGTCAAGCCACGCGCCATGCTTTCCTGCCATTTATCTCTGCTTCCTGCCATGTTTTCCCGCCCTTTCCCTCTATATCTAGGCCGACCACCATGGTCATCCACACATCCACACACCTTCCCCTCTCACAATAATGGACACCGCATAGTAGACAATTCTGACCCTCGAGGAGACCGAGGCACTGTGCGCCTCCAGCTACTCCTACCCGTCGGGCTACCGACTGCCCGCTGACTGGATGCTAAGCACTGGAGGGGTTGATGTCCCTCCTGTGCCTCAAGGTTCCGCATGCCAGGCGGCCATCACGAACCACTTCTACCTCGAGCTCATGGTGGAGCAGCGGATGGATCCCCATTGGGACCCCGACAACTATGACACCTGGAATGCTTTTTACGCTAACCGACAGGAAAGGGAGTTCGCCAGGTACGAGGGTGATGGCCCTCCCCTGGTGAACCACAACAAAGCCATCTTCCGCCTATGGTGGGCGAACCGGACTATCGTCGGCGTGATGCGGTACATTGCCAGGGAGATCATCCTCGCCTGCGGTGCCCGCACCCGATGTAGAGCCACAAGAAGGGTGGCGGTGATGAAGGCCATGTCTGTAGCGGCGTCATCATATGGGATCCCCCTCCCCCACACGTTGTGAATCTGAGGCCAGAGTGGCAGGTGCCCCCGGGATATGCCATGGCTGGGCCGAGGATCTAGCGGCGTGCGCCTAGCAACGACAACGATGACGAAGATGACCATGAAGCTGTGTACTATAGGGCTAGATATGAGTATGACTAATTGTTATTTTTTTAAATTAATAGATGTCTTGAGTATTTGTACCGGTTTGTGGCTAAACCATGACTAAAGGGAGGGGCATTTAGTCCCAATTCCGTAGCCCTTATGAACTAGGACTAATGGACCATTTCCTACTAGTGTTGGTATCTCTAATTTCATATATTAGGGCGTGCCTCTATGGCGAGCTTGTGAAGATATGCCCGGGGACTAGATCCTTAGGCATCTCTCTAAAGCTTGTCGTAGTGGTGTCCCTACTCTCGCATACCATCTTGCAGTTTATAACTTCTCTAGCTAGATCAATATTCCGGAGAGCTGACTAATTTCACATATTAGGGAGTGCCTCTATGGCCAGCTTGTGGAAGATGCCTGAGGGCTAGATCCTTGGGAATCTCCTTCAAGCTAGTCGTAGTGTTGTCCCTTCTCTCGCACACTATCTTGTTTGTAGTTGATAACTTCACAAGGATGCATATTTATAGTGTCGCCACCCATGTTTAGTCCCTCCGCTTCATGCCATGTTTTCCCGCCCTTTCCCTCTATATATAGGATGACCCTCATGACCACCACACATTCACACATTCCCCGTCGCCTACTTTAGGATGCCTATTTATAGTGTCGCCGCCCATGCTCCAACCGGGACTAAAGATGAACCTTTAGTCCCGGTTGGGGACACCATCAGGCGCTAAACATATGTCCCGCCATGTTTTCCTGCCCTTTCCCGCCCTTTCCCTCTGCTTTCCTCCATGTTTTCCCGCCCTATGCATCTATATATATAGGCCGAACATCATGACCACCACACATCCACACATTCCCTGCCGCCTACTTTATGCCTATTTATAATGTCGCCACCCATGTTTAGTCCCGGTTGGTGTCTCCAACTGGGAACCTTTAGTCCCGGTTGGAGACAGCAATGGGGCCTAAACATATTTTCTACCATGTTTTCTTGCCCTTTCCCTTCGCTTCCCGTCATGTTTTCCCGTCCTTTCCCTCTATATATAGGCCAACCGTCATGACCACCATCACACATCCACACATTCCCTGCTGCCTACTTTAGGATGCCCCCACATCCTCGTCGTCGACTCGGCAGCAACGATCGATTACTGGGCTCGGCTGCGCATGTTCGAGACTAGGCTCCATCGAGCTGTCACTAGGAGGTGCTACCTTCCAGGACGCGTAGCTTGGTGAGGACTCCGGGTCCCGTCGTCGACCCAGAGCTTCTTTGGTGGTGGTCGCATGGTTCACTAGCGGGGCAGAGGGAGTCGGCCCACGAGGAGGTGGTACAGAATCGTGTGAGGGAGGAGGACGAGCACATCCGTCGCTATATGACTATGTTGGATGTTAGGTTCTCCAATACCTAGCAGGTTCTTCGGGGATCTCACCCAAGCTATGCTCCTGTGATGGTTCCTTATCTTTGGGTGTTCACCTCCCGCGGCTCAGGACCCGGGAGTCGACGTCCAGTTTGATTGATTAAGATGTATTAGTTTTCATGTCCAGATTAGCAGATCAGTTAAATAAAGAGATTGTCTTGGGAACTATTTAGAATGCGCGGGAACAATACATTACATAAAATTTTTCTTCTAAGTTTTCAGAACATAGTTACATAATTTTTTTAATACATTATTACACATCATTTCTCCGCGTGTGTCCCTTGTTGAGTGCACCGTAACCATGGAGAATCTTATTTAATTAACATGGTTGTTGGAACAATGTTCACTGTGAAGGGTGGAATTTCATGAAACTTATCATAATCTTCTGACATGTCTGTCTTGTCCTCCACTCCCACGATGTTTTTTTCCCTGAAAGAACTATGTGGCGCTTTGGCTCATTGATGTATTATTTTGGTTATCTTTTCTTTTTTCTCGGTTTGGTAGACATGTCCTTCACATAGAAAACCTGAGCCACATCATTGGCTAGGACGAATGGTTCATCTAAGTACGCAAGATTGTTGAGATCCACTATTTTCATTCCGTACTGCTCATCTACCTTTATCCCGCCTCCTGTCAGCTTGACCCATTTGCACCGAAACAAGGGGACCTTAAAAGTAGGTCCATAGTCAAGTTCCCATATCTCCACTTTGTAACCATAATATGTGGTCTTTGAGCCATTGTTGTTTGTTACATCAAAGCGGACACCATTGTTTTAGTTGTTGCTCTTTTTATCTTGAGCGATCGTGTAAAATATATTCCCATTTATCTTGTACCTTTCGAAAGTCGATATAGTCAAATATGGTGACATGGACAACAAGTACAACTCATCTCCAAGAGTGTTGTTTTTTATGATATGTTGTAACCAACCGCCGAAAGTCTTCATGTGTTCATCTCTAATCCAGCCGCCATGCTTCCCAGGGTTGTTGGAGCATACAATTTGCTAGTGTTTCTCGATATACGGAGCCACCAATATGGAATTCTGTAGAACTGTGTAATATGCTTTAGTGTAAGAATGTCTGTCCCTACATATTATTGATTTCCTTCCTAGAGTGCCTTTCCACTCATTCTCCCCTCATGCTGCGATTGAGTAAGACCAATCGGCTTAAGGTTAGGAACAAAGTCAACACAAAACTCAATGACCTCCTCTATTTCATAGCTTCACAATGGGTACTCGAACATAATCCGGTAGAAGCACCATCAATGCAATCGGAAGCAATTGTGTCATAATCACGTGGCAGTCATGAGACTTTAGGTTTTGGAAATTTTTCTCTGCTATATTTATTATTCCCTTTATATTTGATGAGAAGCCAGACGGGACCTTGATACTGCTCAAGCATTCAAAAAATATTTCCTTCTCTTGTTTGGTAAGAGCATAGCTAGCAGGACCTTAAAACCGTTCTGGATGCCAGCCTTCTGGGTCTTTCATACGTTGCTGGTCCTGCCATGCTTTCGGTGAATCTTTTGTCTTCCCATACATGCCCAATAAGCCTAGCAGGTTCACACGAAGATTCTTCGTCACATGCATCACGTCGATTGCAAAGCGAACATCTAGGAATTTCCAATAGGGTAGCCTCCAAAATACAGATTTCTTCTTCCACATGGGTGCATGTCCGTCAGGGTCCTTCGGAACAGATTGTCTGCCAGGACCCTTTCCAAAGGTTACTATTTTATCCAAATCCTTGACCATATGTAATACATCAGCACCAGTATGTTCCTTAGGCTTCGGCTGGTCACATGCCTGACCGTTGAAATGCTTGCCTCTCTTTTTTAAGGGATGCTTGGCCAAAAGCAATCGACGATGCCCCGTGTACACATTCTTCTTACAATGTTTCAAATATATACTTTTAGTCTCATCTAACAGTATGTGCATACATTGTATCCCTTGTTTATCTATCCTGAAAGGTTACTAAGAGCAGACCAATCATTGATTATTACGAAAAGCAACGCTCGGAGGTCAAATTCATCATGTTTGTGCTCATGCCACACACGTACGCCGGGTTCGTGCCACAACTGTAAAAGTTTTTCAACCGGGTTTAGATACACATCAATATCGTTGTCGGGTTGCTTTGGGTCTTGGATCAGCACTGACATCATAATAAACTTCCGCTTCATGCACAACCATGAAGGAAGGTTATAGATACATAGAGTCATGAGCCAGATGCTATGACTGGAGCTCTGCTCTCCAAAAGGATTCATGCCATTTGTACTTAGACCAACCTTAAGTTCCTTGCGTCATCTGCAAAGTCTAGGTAGTCTCTATCGATTTTTCGCCACTGCAACCCATCACCGGGATGTCTCAACATCCTGTCTGACTTACGTTCCTCTTTGTGTCATCGCAACAACTTGGTATGCTTTTTCTTCCTGAACAAACGTTTAAACCGTGGTATTATAGGATCATACCACATCACCATGGCAGGAACCCTCTTCCGGGGGCTCGCCCTCAACATCAACAGGGCCATCTCGTCTGATCTTATACCGCAATACAGTGCATACCGGGCATGCATCCAAAATCTTGTACTCCTCACCGCGGTAGAAGATGCAGTCATTAATGCATGTATCTCCTGAACCTCTAAACCTAGAGGGTAGACAACATTCTTTGCTTCGTACGTACTGGCGGGCAATACGTTATCCTTTGGAAGCATATTCTTCATCATTTTTAGCAACTTTTCAAATCTGGAGTCAGATAGACCATACTCTGCCTTCCATCGCAGCAATTCAAGTATACTACCCAGCTTTTTTTAGACCATTTTTGCAATTTGGGTACAACAAGTTTTTATGATCCTCTAACATGTGATCGAACTTCTCCTTCTCCTTTTTATTTTCGCAATCTTTCTGTGCATCAGCAATGGTTTGACCAAGATCATCAGCATGCTCATCATGTACCTCTTCTTCAGCCTTCCCTTCAGCTTCCCCCATGGAAGTATCACCGTATTCAGGGAACCCATGATAGTTGTCATCGTCCTCTTCTTCTTCATTGTCTTCCATTATAACCCCTCTCTCTTCGTGTTTGGTCCAACAATTATAGATAGGCATAAAACCGGACTTCAACAGGTGGCTGTGAAGGGTTTTTGAGTCAGAGTAATCCTTCTGATTCTTACAGACACTACATGGACAGAACACAAAACCATTTTACTTGTTCACATCAGCCACACTGAGGAATTCATGCACGCCATTAATAAACTCGCCAGAGCGTTGGTCAGTACCGTACATCTATTTCCGGACCATCTGCATTAATACAAGTTTGAAGTTTGAAAATTTTACATGCACCTATTTTTGAATTGGATAAAACAGTTCGCATGAAAAATGTGGAGTTTTTAATTATTGATCTAGCAGTGAAAACCTCATTCCATTCTGAGCTCTAAAACTCTAAAATTACATATTTTAATTTTCAGTAACTTTTTTACTACAATCAAAATTTGCCTAAAATTAAAATTCCCTCTACTTCTAGAGCATGAAATCCCTCTCTACTTCTAGAGCATTAACAATAAGAGATGAAAGAATAAAATTGCTAACCTTTTAATAAAACCTTGGATTTAGGGGTTGCCACCAAATTTTGGAAAAAAAATGGGCGTGAACTTAGCTTGCTCTTGGAGTAAAAAATAGCCATGACTGGGGCATAGACGAAGCTGAGTTATATAGAAAAATAAATAGACCCGGTTCATATTACCTCTAGGCCCGGTTCGTGGGGCTGGCCGGCGCTAGCACACTAGTCCCGGACCGTATCACGAACCGGGACTAGAGGTCCGACATGACCCGGAGACTAGGGGCTTCCCCGATTTCGTAACCTTTGGAGCCGGCACGAACCAAGACTAGTGCTCATACTAGTCCCGGCCCATAACAAACCGGGACTGAGCCTAAATCGGGACCGACCGAAGCCCTTTTCTATACTAGTGTCCGCGTGGAGCTAACGGCCGTCAGGTGCACTAAGTAGGCCCCGGATACCATACGACCGACGGCACATACACCGACGACTCTGTATAGCCGTCCCTCTAGGTGTCTACGCCAACGGGGTAAGGTACGCCGACGGTGACGAAGGCTACGGCTACGGGACAGTATGCCGACGGCAACTGTCGGTGTAGCCTACGTCGACGGCAATCGGGGGCTACACCGACGGGCGCTGGCCGTGTGCGCCCGTGTGGTTTCCTGTAGTGATAAGAGCGGCCAAGCTGCGAAAATTTATACGAGACGATGTCAAGTCAGTAAATATGATACAGTGCACCTGATCAGAGCGAGGCTTTCACCTTCCATTCTACGTAAAGTATTAGCCCTATTTGTTGAGCACGACTGCACGTGGTTGCGATGAGTGAGTCCGTCGGTTGACAAGGGGAGATGGCCTGCATCAGGCGCATGTTTTTCTCGTCTGAATTTATGTGTGGAGGAGGCCGCTCCAACGAGGCCCGTATTATCTTCACATGAGACTATATATAAGAGAGAGACACGCACGCATTCAGAAACAGAGCGCGGGAGAGAGATGGCATCCACCGGCGGGAGCAGAGAGAAGAGGTGGAGTCTTGCCGGCGCAACGGCGCTGGTCACCGGTGGGAACAAAGGGATCGGGTACGCGCACAGATATACACCTGTTGTATTCATTCGTATAAACTGCTTGCAAGCTCGTATGTTCAAAACAAGCCTCACAATTGTCTGAATGTACGATCGACAGGCATGCGATCGTGGAGGAGCTCGTCGGGTTGGGAGCGCGGGTGCACACGTGCTCGGAGAACGCGGCGGGCCTGGAGGAGTGCCGCCGGCGGTGGGAGGAGCTGAAGCTCCCGGTCACCGTGTCCGTCTGCGACATCTCCGTGCGAGCCGAGAGGGACAAGCTGATGGAGACGGTGAAGCAGACCTTCGAGGGCAAGCTCGACATACTGGTAAGCTTATTAGAATGTAGACGATCCGATTCACTTTTTTTTTTGGCACAGTTCTGACGTGATCAGGAAATCGTGTGTAGGTAAACAACGCGGGGCGGGTTCTTGAAAAGGCGGCCGTGGAGTTTACGGCGGAGGAGTACTCGCATCTCATGGCGACCAACCTAGACTCATGCTTCCACCTCAGCCAGCTTGCACACCCTCTCCTGCTTAAGGCCTCCATCGCAGGAGGAGGCAGCATCGTCAACATCTCCTCCGTTGCAAGCTCACTTGGATACCCCACCCTCGTTGTTTACTGCATCTCAAAAGGTAACTACATGTACATCAAAGTCTTTTCTTACGCTTTTCAGTCCTTTTAAATACTCCATCCGACCTATATTACTTAACTTGGATTTGGCTAGATTCGGATGTATCTAGACATAGTGCTAGATACATCCGAATCTAGACAAATATAAGGCAACTAATATGGATCGGAGGGAGTACCAAAATAAATCATAAATACTTTCTGCATCATCCGAGTAGATTATTTTCTTGGTAACCGACTTCACATAGCCTTCACAATGGGAGTATCTTAGTGCTATTATGCTAGGTACAATATTTCGCTTATTTGACACCATAGTTAATAAAGAGAAGTGTTGTTGTATATTAACTAAGACACACCTCTTGTACGCAATTATAGACCAAAAAATTAGCTAACCCAATCCTATGTATACATGAGCTCCAAATCATTAAATGCACAAACCAAAATCCATTGGAGCAACCCATTTCTTAGAATACATCAATTCCTGTGATAGTACGCTAAGAAACGATGCATTGTAGAAGGTCTAATAGCCTATTTAAGGGCAAAGATGACATTCTTCTTTTCCACCGTGCAGGAGGAATTAACCAGCTTACAAGGAGCCTTGCTACCGAATGGGCTCAGGACAAGATCCGTGTGAACGCCATTGCCCCTGGCGCGATCAACACTGATATGTCAAAAAGTGTAAGAGCATCTCCACTCCATCCCCTAAACGGTTTCGAAGGGCGCCCGCACGTATTTTCAGCCGGTCCCTCCAAATAAAAAATTTATCTGACGGGCGCTCAATAAACATCGGACGCCCCTAGCCCAACACCCTCCCATAGGGAGTCAAGCGGGGCGCCGGCTACCCATGGATCCACCGGGCAACCTCCCCACTATATTTAGTATTGGGGGCATGACTAGATATACCCACCCCTATAACTAAAAATCATGCGGCATCCCCCCATATGGGCTACCGCCGGATGCCGAAGGGGTGGACAAGTGGAGATGCTCTAAGCGCCGACAAACTCACATGAAAGACAGACACCAAATGCATCCAAGACGTGAACAACCTAAATACTACTCCCTCAATTTCAAAATATATGATGTTTTAGTCTGTTTTTAAAATAAATGTATCTAGATGTCTTTTTAGTATGTAAGTTCACTCATTTTATTCCAAATCACTGATACACTAAAAGACAAAGATACATATGTTTCAGAAAAAGATTAAAACATCTTATAATTTAAAATAGAGGAGTAGTTTATCTAGTTAACTTGACAACTATTTAAAAATGAACATATTTCAAGATATATTTCACAAAAAAAAACATATTTCAAGATATATGCTGCTCTCTGTTTTAATTTTATCAAATAAGTAAGTCTTATACCTACTAGTTGATATTGCTATTTCGACCGATAAATGTTGATGATAACAAGTGGTTGTTGTGGGTCAGGTGCTGCCGGAGATCGTAGAGAACGAGTTGTCGAGGACTCCGATGCATCGGCTCGGTCAGCCACATGAGGTTGCGTCGGTGGTGTCCTTCCTTTGCATGCCAGCAGCTTCATTCGTCACTGGCCAGGTCATCTGCGTCGATGGCGGACGAACTATTTCTGGCTAGCATAGCACGGTGACTCTCCCCAATACACAAAAATGTAAAATTTCAGACATATTCCCGGTCGAACATCACAAACTTTGACCATGTATTAAGTACGAACTATTAAATAAGAAACTTGAACATTTATATGCAGTTATTAGCTCGACAAGTTACTCCGGAATGTTAGTATACTCCGGTGGCTCACAAAATATATAGTACTCATTTCATTCTGAAAAGGATATTGTAAACTAGATATATGTAAATTTAGGTAAATCGAGAACATCCTTTTTCACGACGGAGCAGCGAAGTTATGTACAGTATATCCAAATCATTGGTGTACCTGTCCTTGGCTCACTACGGCAGCATTTGACGTTGCCGACGGCCGCAGCAACGCCGACGGCCATGGGCAGGAAACCGCAGTCGGCGTAGCATCCCCGTCAGCGTAACAGCATCAACGCCGGTGGCCACCGTCGACAGGTACCCACCATCGACGTAGCCCGACCTAAGTCCATCGGCATAAGTCCATGCCACGTGGTCTTCCCGTCTCCGGCGGAAATGTTCGGCGTCCCTGGTAAGACCTATTGCTAACAGTTATGCCGTCGGGGCTTAGCTACTTTCTCTTTTTTTCCTCCCTAACACCAATTTTCTTTTACCGTCGTGGTAGTACCGATGGCCACTATCGGTTCAGGTTGAACTAGTTGCCATATGCTGCGTGTTGTGGTTGTGCCGATGGCTACCGTCGGCTCACCGCTCAGGGCCCGTTTGGAACATAGGAAATTTGTAGGAATTTCATAGGATAGGAATTTTGCAGGAAATATTTCCTTTCTGCCCTTTGGAATGCAGGAATAGGAAAAGGAATTCTGCAGGATTGAGTTCCTCTGCTTCACGTTTCAAAGGAAAGGAAACATCCAGTCCGATCTCTTGGAAAAATTCCTGCGTGGAACTACACTTCGGGGCGCTTCAACAATCTCTCTTTCCCTCACTCCGGCGCGCCAAAACGCTCGCGTAAAGGCTGCCGAACACCAAGAAACGCACTATCTTCGTATTACCCTAGCTAGTACCAACAACGCTGAAAGGGCAGGCCGCGGCCGAGCGATCGTCCATTAAAGCAGGGGTGGCTGAGCGCGGTGACGAGAACAGGTGCAAACGGCGGCTGGCCGGTATGCGGACCAAGGTCTGCCAGCAGTACGCGCGGCGGTCGGCGAGGAGCACAGGCAAGCTACAACTGCCACAAGCCAGGCTGTCACCTCCAGCTATTAGATGGCTCAATAAAATTAGCTACCTTTTGTAACACCCTCGAATCGGCCCTATGCAAGTTTTAGCGCTTCCCGCCAAACCCGTATAGAAACGATTCAAGGACGCCCACCAGGCACTTTCGTGCGGGTGGAAAACGAAGTAATACCATTACACAATAGTCCACGATGGAACCCAGAGAACGGATATATACAACACGACTCCATGAGTCAAGAATATAGATATACAGTACAAGATCCAAATCACCTTGAAACCAATACAATGTCCAAGTACGGACAAGATGAAAATGGGGCTAAGAGCCCCGAAGAATAACCAATGGCGTCCATAACCCTGCCCAGGCCAAACCGGAAGGGTAACCCTGCTAACGACGTCGATCTCAAACCTGCTAAAACAAAAGGGGTGCCGACAAAGGGCAAAGGAAAAAGAGGAGTGTCAGTACTGAGGCCAGTACACGGCGAGGCTAGAATTCGGCAGTCCTCGTCTACATAGGTATGGTGAACTGAAGCGGCAGCGCAGCAGCAGTAAACAACCTATAGAGACTCAGTAAAACTGGCGGCTATTAGAGAGGGATAAGAAAGACCTATTCGGATCCAACCTTATACTAACGCCAATCATACCTATCCTGGCATTCCCCCTCGAGACCAAACGAGGAAGTCAAACCGAGGAAATCACACAGTTGGCAGTTTTATTCATTCCGTTATAGTTGAAGCTCTTACTAATCAGATATAGATAGCATGAGTCATCCTGATAGCATAAGTAGTGGGCAGTTTTAATCACCCTTCCGTTATAGTTGGAACATTTACTAGTCAGATATAATTGTCCTGAGGAATCCAAAAACCCAGCAATTGTTGGCACTTTTATCACATTCCATTGGAGTTGCAATACTTACTAGGCAGGTACAGCATGTCACAAAACAACCCCAGATCCACCAGTTGTTGGCATTTTAATATCCATTCCGTGATAGTTGAATCTGATTACTAGTCATATATTAAGTCAAGTTTATAGCACTACTTTAGTTATGCTTGTCTATGATCGAGATACTGTGCTCCAAGTCGTCCATAACCGCGGACATGGCTTTCAGAAAGATTTACCCTGCAGGGGTGCACAAATAGCAACACACACATGATCAACCTCGGAAAAACCAACTCAAAACCCAACGAGACTTTCACGACAAAGCAATCACAGGATTCATAAATTATTTCAGGGGGCCACCCCATTAAGCTACCCGCAACGAAGTTGGCCGGCTCCGAGACGGACCCAAGGTTTGTGTGGACGGCTGTAAACGACTGGGAACCCGAAAGTGTGACTGGGCTTGTCGATACAGCGAAAACGTGTGACGATCCTAAACAGTACAGGTGCTCCAGGCACAATCGTAAATAAAGCAGTAAAGCATGGCATAAGTACAGGATGGTAATAAAGCCCCAAACTAGTTTGTGGCCCCAAGAAATAAGAAATGAATCAAGCTCTGGCTAAGGGGATTCATGGTCCCATATGCGGATAGTGCGATAGTCAAGGAACAAGTATCAAGTACTCGGGGTCTTACGGGACACAAGTGAGTGTGGAAAAATCAAATAACATCTATTGCCCACCGATGCCTCTGCATTAGTTATACCAGCAATTTAATAGTTGTATTTAAAGTCATGATCATCTCCACCATAAACACCAGCCAGCATTCCAACAACTGTGGTACTTGACAACACGAGATCGCACCTGAGTAAGCAACTACGACTCGCAAGGCCAGCTATCTACCAAACACAGGTAATAGGAGGTGTCCAAGGTAGAGGCTGCACGGGATATAACTGGTGTACGAAAACTAAAGCATCGCGACACGGATAGCAGTAGATCAACATGAGGAAATAAAGACTATAAATGCAAAATGGGTAGAAGGGGAAGAGATGCTCGCCTGAAAAACATAGCTGAATATTCATATCCGGAGAACTTGTCGATGTTCGCATCAACTCATCGGCCTAATCCGCGAAGAAGCAAACACTAGAAGAAACACCGGATGCAATATTTAATACTACGACAGAAGATCCGTCATGCTTATGATATGATGCATGGCATGGCACAGATGCGGTGCAATTAGGCAATATTAAGTGGAACCGGGGTCCCGACAATTAATTAAACGGTGCAAGTTATTTAACAACCCCACAATTTAAATGTTGTCTTAACAAGGCAAAACATGGCATCGGTTCACTACTCAAATTTAAATGGAGGCGGTATAATACAAATATAGCCCGCATATAGACTCCATATTTAATTAAGGTGAATCGACTATTTAACCCAACCCTACATATGACATGTATGCAAGCATGATGATTTAATGATGCGACAGGTATATGTCATATTATAAAAATAGAGGCTTAGGGTCACACATCTGGGTTCGGAAGATCTTGGTTCCGGGGGTTTGGGGTTCGATAGGGTTCGACGCGGATCGGTCTCGGCGGGAACGGGAGGGGTTCAGTTCGACGGGATCGTTCTCGGACAACGAAAGGAGAGCTTGGTGTTCCGGGAAGAAGGACTTGGTTTGGCGTCGGAGGATCATCGGATTCGCCCTGGTCGGTGTCAATCTTGTCGTCATGAAGATCTTGTCAGGTCCGCGTATCGGGTCGGTCTTGGCGCTCGGGAAGAAGAACTTGGCGTTCCGTGTCGGCGGCCTTGGTGTCCGGGGATCTCGACGTATAGGTGCGGGAAGGAGGTCTTGTCGTACCGGGGTCTCGGTGTCCTCGGGTTCCGATTGGAGATCTTGGCATTTCCGACCGGTCTCGGTTCCGGGAACGGTTCTTGGCGACTTCCGTCTCCGGGTGGAAGAGCTCGGTGTTCCACGGTCTTCGTTAACTGGGATGAAGAGCTTGTCGTTCCATGAAGATGATTTGCGGGTTCGGGGCCTTCAGATTTGGTCTTCGTGGAGGATAACTTGGCGAGATGGTCTTGGAAGGTAGCTGCAAGGGCGCTTGCACACCAGCCCGAACTTTTCATCACGGATCAACAGACAAACTGACTTTTAGGAGCCCACGGAACACACAAGCACATGGCATACACGTGTGTACCAAACCAACAGGCAGACGATTCTTTGTGTAGCTTTGCTGATGGTATCAAAGGGAAAGGTTACTTCCTGGCGTGGTCGACGAAAGAGGACAAGGGTTCGAGGTGGCGTCGGTGCGGCGCAGAGAGGAGAGGCGGTGGCCGGAGGCTGTGGCAGGCGGCAGCACCGCTACAGGACATGGAGGCGAGGATGACGGTGCCGGTGGCGGCTCTGTGGGAGAAGGCGCGGTGGGGTGTGCGCGAGGAGGAGCAGAGGTTGGAGACGGGCTTGACGCCGACGGGGATCCTGCGGCCTCGGCAAGGCCTTGGGCTCCGGTGGCGGTGCGGGGTGCGCTCGGGTGGAAGGCGAGATCGGCACCGAGAGGGGCGGGTGCGCCGCGAGGTGGAGGCGGCTCGGGGTGCTCGAGGACGCACGCGAGGAAGGGGCGGTGCCCAGAGCTGGGGGTGGCTGACTAGAGGAGGCGGCGACGGGGCTACTACGACCAACGACGGCTAGGGCGATAGAAATACGAAGCACCGAGGCGGAGAGGGGCCGAGGGCGAGGAACCGGCGGCGGATCGGGGCTGGCAGGGAGGCGAGAGGTGGAGGATAGGGTGGAGGCTCGGCAGGTGGGGGTCGAACGGGAGGGAGGAGAGAGGAGAGGCATGCGACAGGGGGCGTGGTGGGCCAGGAGGGCGGGCGGGATCCCGAGGTGGTCGACGACGCGCGTCTGGGTGGCCACGTGTGTGTGTGTGTGTTAGGTGGGGGATAAGGGGATGCTGCGGGGTGGGGCCCAGCAGCAGGTGTGGCAGGCGGTGGGTGCTGGTGGGGGCTCTGCTTTGCGTGGTGTGCGTGTGGGTGCGATGGTTGGGGGGTTGGTGGCTGGTGGAGAAAAGGAAGGGAGGGAGTAGGTGGTGATCGGGATTGGGCCCAGGTCGTGGTGAGGAGGAGCAGCGGGCGAGAGCAGCAGGCGGGAGGCGGCGGCTGAAAAAGGGAGTTGGAGGGAGGAGGGGGTAGGTAGGCTGGGGTTTGGGTAGATCTAGGGTTAGGGTGTTTTGGGGGTGGCCGGCTGGGCTGGTTCGGGCCTGGTTCGGCTACCCCCTAAAATAATATAAATATTTTATTTGCTTAAAACGGGGCTTTTGAAATTCGTTGGTAGACGAAACAAAATAATCTGGAGAAGCCCGGGATTTGTATTTGAATAAAGACGGGGCTTATTTAGCAAAACAAAATAGGTTTTTGAAAATAGTTTTAGACAAAACCATGCATGATGATGACGATGCTCAAATGCAATGTGGCATGATGACATGTGCATGCGGTCATGATGATGCAATGCACAAAAACACAGCGATTTTCTAGTAGTGGTTTTAGCAGGGTGCTACAATTCGACACCACTAACAATGGATCTCGCCCTCGAGATCCGCCTCATGGTCCGGGGAAGAAGGCCGGTAATCTAAATCTTCTCGCTTCGTGTAGGTCCTCGCGACACCACTAACAAGAGGTCATTGTCCGTGATCGTCGAGAGAACACTCCGGGAACAAAGGGCGAAGGTAGAGGTATCAACAACTGAAGCCACCTCTAAATTCGATGGAAGGAGAGAGATGATGCATTCTAATCCACTGCAATGTACAAGAGCGAATAGAGTGAGTAGTCGGTATGGGGGCCAATCCATCACGCACCCAAACTATTACTCTGCACAATCAGTTGAAAAGGGTGCAACCATTCTCGGAATCAGACTGGAGATATCGACAAGCGAGGTTCAGAAACAAAGAAGTGATGCAGACTCTGCATCGGATCTAGCGTAGATGATGTCGTCGCGTCGGAAAATACCGGAAGGCACAATAAGGAACAGAGAGAAGTCCAACAGATAAAGGATTCCTCAGATAGCACGAAGACCGGATGTAGAAGCACCGTTACCAAAGGAGGAAGCGAAACCCTGAAGGTACGACGGAAACCTAACCACGAGAATTCCTGGACTCAAAGAAAGGTAAGAGAGCAGATTTAAAACACGTAGAGGTAAGAGGAGAATAGCAGAGGGGTAAGGAGTAAAATCAGACCTAATCAGATCTATCCAACCGATTTTGCAAAATAGTTTTGACACTCTAGATCGTCCGTTAGCTAGGTTATCCTACAGGTTGGACCAGTGGGGTATCGCAACTGCTGGGCTCTGATACCACTCTGTAACACCCTCGAATCGGCCCTATGCAAGTTTCAGCGCTTCCCGCCAAACCCGCATAGAAACGATTCAAGGACGCCCACCAGGCACTTTTGTGCGGGTGGAAAACGAAGTAATACCATTACACAATAGTCCACGATGGAACCCACGGAACAGATATATACAACACGACTCCATGAGTCAAGAATACAGATATACAATGTCCGAGTATGGACAAGATGAAAATGGGGCTAAGAGCCCCGAAGAATAACCAATGGCGTCCATAACCCTGCCCAGGCCAAGCCGGACGGGTAACCCTGCTAACAATGTCGATCTCAAACCTGCTAAAACAAAAGGGGTGCCGACAAAGGGCAAAGGAAAAAGAGGAGCGTCAGTACTGAGGCCAGTACACGGCGAGGCTAGAACTCGGCGGTCCTCGCCTACATAGGTATGGTGGACTGAAGCGGCAGCACAGCAGCACTAAACAACCTATAGCGACTCAGTAAAACTGGCGGCTATTAGAGAGGGATAAGAAAGACCTATTCGGATCCAACCTTATACTAACGCCAATCATACCCATCCTGGCATTCCCCCTCGAGACCAAACGAGGAAGTCAAACCGAGGAACTCACACAGTTGGCAGTTTTATTCATTCCGTTATAGTTGAAGCTCTTACTAATCAGATATAGATAGCATGAGTCATCCCGATAGCATAAGTAGTGGGCAGTTTTAATCACCATTCCGTTATAGTTGGAACATTTACTAGTCAGATATAATTGTCCTGAGGAATCCCAAAACCCAGCAATTGTTGGCACTTTTATCACATTCTATTGAAGTTGCAATACTTACTAGGCAGGTACAGCATGTCACAAAACAACCCCAGATCCACCAGTTGTTGGCATTTCAATATCCATTCCATGATAGTTGAATCTGATTACTAGTCATATATTAAGTCATGTTTATAGCACTACTTTAGTTATGCTTGTCTATGATCGAGATACTGTGCTCCAAGTCGTCCATAACCGCGGACACGGCTTTCAGAAAGATTTACCCTGCAGGGGTGCATAAATAGCAACACACACACGATCAACATCGGAAAAACAGCTCAAAACCCAACGAGGCTTTCACGATAAAGCAATCACAGGATTCATAAATTATTTCAAGGGGCCACCCCATTAAGCTACCCGCAACGAAGTTGGCCGGCTCCGAGACGGACCCAAGGTTTGTGTGGACGGCTGTAAACGACTGGGAACCCGAAAGTGTGACTAGGCTTGTCGATACAGTGAAAACGTGTGACGATCCTAAACAGTACAGGTGCTCCACGCACAATCATAAATAAAGCAGTAAAACATGGCATAAGTACAGGATGGCAATAAAGCCCCAAACTAGTTTGTGGCCCCAAGAAATAAGAAATGAATCAAGCTCTGGCTAAGGGGATTCATGGTCCCATATGCGGATAGTGCGATAGTCAAGGAACAGGTATCAAGTACTCGGGGTCCTACGGGACACAAGTGAGCGTGGAAAAGCCAAATAACATCTATTGCCCACTGATGCCTCTGCATTAGTTATACCAGCAATTTAATAGTTGTATTTAAAGTCATGATCATCTCCACCATAAACACCTGCCAGCATTCCAACAACTGTGGTACTTGACAACACGAGATCGCACCTGAGCAAGCAACTACGACTCGCAAGGCCAGCTATCTACCAAACACAGGTAATAGGAGGTGTCCAAGGCAATATAGAGGCTACACGGGATATAACTGGTGTACGGAAACTAAAGCATCGCGACACGGATAGCAATAGATCAACAGGAGGAAATAAAGACTATAAATGCAAAATAGGTAGAAGGGGAAGAGATGCTCGCCTAAAAAACATAGCCGAATATTCATATCTGGAGAACTTGTCGATATTCGCATCAACTCATCGGCCTAATCCGCGAAGAAGCAAACACTAGAAGAAACACCGGATGCAATATTTAATACTATGGCAGAAGATCCGGCATTCTTATGATATGATGCATGGCATGGCACAGATGCGGTGCAATTAGGCAATATTAAGCGGAACCGGGGTCCCGACAATTAATTAAACGGTGCAAGTTATTTAACAACCCCACAATTTAAATGTTATCTTAACAAGGCAAAACATGGCATCGGTTCGCTACTCAAATTTAAATGGAGGCAGTATAATACAAGTATAGCCCGCATATAGACTCCATATTTAATTTAGGTGAATCGACTATTTAACCCAACCCACCAGATGACATGTATGCAAACATGATGATTTAATGATACGACAGGTATATGTCATATTATAAAAATAGAGGCTTAGGGACACACATCTGGGTTCAGCAGATCTTGGTTCCAGGGGTTCGGGGTTCAACAGGGTTCGACAGGGATCAGTTTCGGTGGGAACGGGAGGGGTTCGGTTCGACGGGATCGTTCTCGGACAACGGAAGGAGAGCTTGGCGTTCCAGGAAGAAGGACTTGGTTTAGCGTCGGAGGATCATCGGATTCACCCTAGTCGGTGTCGATCTTGTTGTCATGAAGATCTTGACGGGTCCGTGTATCGGGTCGGTCTTGGCATTGGGGAAGAAGAACTTGGCGTTCCATGTCGGCGGCCTTGGCGTCCGGGGATCTTGATGTATCGGTGCGGGAAGGAGGTCTTCTCGTACCGGGGTCTCGGCGTCCTCGGGTTCCGATTGGAGATCTTGGCATTTTCGACTAGTCTCGGTTCCGGGAACGGTTCTTGGCGACTTCCGTCTCCGGGAGGAAGAGCTCGGTGTTCCGCGGTCTTCGGTTACCGGGATGAAGAGCTTGTTGTTCCATGAAGATGATCTGCGGCTTCGGGGCCTTCAGATTTGGTCTTCGTGGAGGATAACTTGGCGAGATGGTCTTGGAAGGTAGCTGCAAGGGCGCTTGCACGCCAGCCCGAACTTTTCATCACGGATCAACAGACAAATTGACTTTTAGGAGCCCACGAAACACACAAGCACAGGGCATACACGCGTGTACCAAACCAACCGGCAGACGATTCTCTGTGTAGCTTTGCTGATGGTATCAAAGGGAAAGGTTACTTCCTGGCGTGGTTGACGGAAGAGGACAAGGGATCGAGGTGGCGTCGGTGCAGCACAGAGAGGAGAGGCGGTGGCCGGAGGCCGTGGCAGGCGGCGGCACCGCTACAGGACATGGAGGCGAGGATGACGGTGTCGGTGGCGGCTTTGTGGGAGAAGGCGCGGTGGGGGTGTGCGCGAGGAGGAGCAGAGGTTGGAGACGGGCTTGACGCCGACAGGGATCCTGCGGCCACGGCAAGGCCTTGGGCTCTGGTGGCGGCGCGGGGTGCGCTCGGGTGGAAGGCGAGATCGGCACCGAGAGGGGCGGGTGCGCCGCGAGGTGGAGGCGGCTCGGGGTGCTCGAGGACGCACGCGAGGAAGGGACGGCACCCAGAGATGGTGGTGGCTGACTAGAGGAGGCGGGGCGGGGCTACTACGACCAACGACAGCCAGGGCGACAGAAAGACGAAGCACCGAGGCGGAGAGGGGCCGAGGGCGAGGAACCGGTGGTGGATCGGGGCTGGCGTGGAGGCGAGAGGTGGAGGATGGGGTGGAGGCTCGGCAGGTGGGGGTCGAACGGGAGGGAGGAGAGAGGAGAGGCGTGCGACTGGGAACGTGGTGGGCCAGGAGGGCGGGCGGGATCCCGAGGTGGTCGACGACGCGCGTCTGGGTGGCCGCGTGCGTGTGTGTGTTAGGTGCGGGATAAGGGGAGGCTGCGGGGTGGGGCCCAGCAGCAGGTGTGGCAGGCGGTGGCTGCTGGTGGGGGCTCTGCTTTGCGTGGTGTGCGTGTGGGTGCGATGGTTGGGGGGTTGGTGGCTGGTGGAGAAAAGGAAGGGAGGGAGTAGGTGGTGATCGGGATTGGGCCCAGGTGGTGGTGAGGCGGGAGCAGCGGGCGGGAGTAGCAGGCGGGAGGCGGCGGCTGAAAAAGGGAGTTGGGGGGAGGAGGGGGTAGGTGGGCTGGGGTTTGGTAGATCTAGGGTTAGGGTGTTTTGGGGGTGGTCGGCTGGGCCGATTCGGGCCTGGTTCGACTGCCCCCTAAAATAATATAAGTATTTTATTTGCTTAAAACGGGACTTTTAAAATTCGTTGGTAGACGAAACAAAATAATCCGGAGAAGCTCGAGATTTGTATTTGAATAAAGACGGGGCTTATTTAGGAAAACAAAATAGGTTTTCGAAAATAGTTTTAGACAAAACCATACATGATGATGACGATGCTAAAATGCAATGTGGCATGATGACATGAGCATGCGGTCATGATGATGCAATGCACAAAAACACAGCGATTTTCTAGTAATGGTTTTAGCGGGGTGCTACACCTTTATATGTCTATCGGTCTATGCATGGCTAGATCGGTACAGATTGTTCCATTGAGTTCTATAAGTGAGATTCTGTTTGCCCAACTTGTTTTTCGCTGTGATTAGCAAATTTCTTTAGTATGGTCCAGTAATTAACATGATTCCTCAAGTATACCAACTCGACTTTGGACGACTTTCAGATGGCTGATGAACGTGGTAGTTTTGATTTCCCTGATTTGCTTGATGAGAGGAATTCAAGGTCTCGTCAAGAAATATGTATGCAACAAGTTGTTTCGACTCAAAATAACCCAAAGCCTAGTTCCTATGTTTTTCCTATCCTATAATCCAAATGGCTACTATTTTCCATTCCCGCGTTTTCAATTCCCATAGGATTGATGAGGCATGACATCTCAATTCCTGCATTTTTTCTATCTTGTGTTCCAAACGGGGCCTCAGGTAAGAGCTATGTCGACGGTGATACCGAACTAGCAGGCATACAATGCGTGCTGTGGTTGTGCCGATGGCTACCGTCGGCTCACCGCTCATGTAAGAGCTATGTCGACGGTGATACCTTCCGTTTAGCTATTTTTTTCGTCGGGCTCAGGTGGAACTAGCAGGGTTGCTGCCATAGGCTGCAAGCTGTGTGGTGCTGATGAACACCGTCGTCTCAGGTAGGACCAAAAAGGTACATCTGAAAATACGAATAGGTTACAAGTTAGAGTTTGTATCTAGTCTAGTCTTAAACTTTTCTTGTCTTTGTATCGCTAGGAGTCTGTGTCCTTGTAGGTTTCGTATTTGTTGAATCGTCATGGGTTTCATGGATTTTGGAATATCTTCAGGTGAGCCTTTCATTGGGCCGCACCATATATACCAATAGTGGGTACACGAAGGATTATGCCCATGTCAATGGCCTTCCTTAAATCTCTAGGCAAAATACTTCCAGTTCCGTTCGCAGGTTATTCTAGATCCGGACACTTCCTGCGGCAAGAAACCCATGACTCAGTGTGGAGCCGCCACAGTTGTACCCCGGCGGAATTCCCTCTTTCCCCGGATTCAAGGCCTAGACTCCTGCAAGAAGTGGCAACGGTCTTTCTTATATATGAAGAACACGACCGAGACAGATATGATCAGACTGTCGAAGTTCGTCATTGGCTCCCCTGACGCAAAACACAGCTGGAAATTTGACCCCAAGGAGCTCAACCCGGAGGTCAACCAGATTCATAAAGTCATCCTCGAGATCCTGAAGGATGGTATGCCGGCTGATGATCTTCTAGCGATATTCATCGACCGCCGGATATCTCCACTTCAGCGCCACATGCATAAGATCTGCTAAATGAGTGGCCGACATGACCCTAACCGGACTTCAACATTCGAGCTGAACAAGCCTGAGGTTCGAGACGGGTTAAAGACATCGCCAAGACTAAAATGACCGAAGAATGGGAGTGGGGCAAAGCACCCCATGAAAGAGATCACCCAGCGCCTGTGGTAAGAACCGATATAACTTTTTGACCGGCAAACCTCTTCTGCCGACATAGTTTATATGCCAGCCCATTATTCTTTCTTCATTATTTGACTTTGGATTACTCTTGTTTGTTATGTAGAGGTCTGCCCGGCAGTCGAAGGAGAATGGAGAGAACTCCCTAGATAGATGGAGTAAAGATTGCGAGGATTCGGATAAAGAAGATTCGGATCCTGAGGACTACATGCGGACTCACACACAGTCCTTTGGATAAAGAAGCTCCACGCACCTGGTAAGCAAAGCTGGATGCTTCTCTGCAGAACCTTGGATTCACACGCAGTCCTTTGGAACATGCCGTGTAAAGAAGAGGCAGTGACTCTGAATTCTTGCTAGTCGGGGTGTACGTGGATGATCTGATTATCACGGGCACCAACAGCGAAGAAATTCAGGCGTTCAAATCTAAGATGCATCATGTGTTCAAGATGAGTGATCTTGGGCTTCTCTCCTACTACCTGGGCATTGAGGTGAAGCGGGAGAATGAGGGAATTACGCTCTGTCAGAAAGGATATGCAGCGAAGATTCTTGACAGGGAAGGGATGCATAACTGTAATCCATGTCACACGCCCATGGAGTGTCGACTGAAGAAGCTGTCGAAGGAGGATGGTGCAGATCGTGTGGATGTTGCCATGTACCACAGTGTCATCGGCGGTCTGCGATACTTGTTGAACACCCGACCTAACATCGCTCACGCGGTGGGGATCGCAAGCAGATTGAGGCACCCAACACTCAGCATTGGGTAGTTGTAAAGCAGATCCTAAGATACCTGCAGGGAACTCTGAATTATGGCTGTAGGATGCAGGGCCGGGAAGGATGCTGAACTCATTGGATACAGTGATAGTGACTTCGCCGGCAAAACTGCTGATAGGAAGAGCACCATTGGCACAATGTTCTACCTCGGGGACAATCTTATCACCTGGAGCTCTGAGAAGCAAAAGACTGTACCTCTGTCCTCCTGTGAAGCTGAGTACGTCGCAGCGTCGTCTGCGGCATGTCAGGGCATCTGGCTGAATCAGCTTATTGCAGATCTGGCCGGGCGCACACCACGCAAATTCCTTCTGAAGACTGACAACAAGTCTACTATTTCTCTCTAGAAGAACCCTATACAACATGGAAGGAGTAAGCACATTGACACAAAGTTCCATCACATCAGGGAGTGCATTGAGAAGGGGGAGATGGATGTCGAACATGTTGGCACCAATGAACAACTTGCAGATATGCTGACCAAGGCTCTTGGACGGACAAAGTTCATTGAGATGCGTCAGAGGATCGGTGTGTGAAGTTGGTGCGTTGAGACGAGATTAAGGGGGTGATTTGTTGGAGTTACTTCTAATCTCGTCAGTCTAGATAGTCTTAACAATAGGTCCAGTTAATAGTTATTTGAGTTGTAAATAAAACTGGCGCGTGAATCTGTTCATCGCCAGGTCTTTTGTAGCTAGGATTAGCGCGCCGCTATGGACGGATCATGGGATGACATGATCGACTCGGTCATAGCAGCGATAGCAGCACGTTGCAGAGAGTTGTGGGATGGCACGACTAAAAAACTCTCCATGTTCGGACTCTTTTGTTCGGTTGTTTCAGACTCGGTATAAGAGGAATAAACGAAACAGAAAAGCTGCATGGCAGTACGCAGCACAAAAATCTGTGTTCTCTCGCGCTCCTTGGATCTTAATCCAGTTCATAGTGAGTGTGTGAGAGGATCTACGATGACAATGACGAACTAATAAAATAAAGCTGTCACTATCTAAATGGATTGGCTCCAGCCGAGAATATAGCACCATTACAAAGCCTACTTCAGGCTTTAGAGATGCAAAATTGCTGCCATTCATCTCTAGCTAGTACAACCATCAGTATGCGAATGAGTAGCAAGAGGAAGATAGAGAAGAATGATTTGAACACAGCATCGTCTTTTCAGTAGCTACTTGCTGATGAACCGATTGTCAGAATTGGCAAATCTATACATACCTGAAACAAAATTTCATTGTTATATTTATAATAGAGAAATAGTAAATGACACTTGAGCATACAGGCAAAATCTGCTATATATGTACTTATTTTGCTCAAAAAGTTTCCATGGACCCAGCAATCCTGACTAAGACTGATCTTGCACCAAACATGTATAAGAGCGCGGCCAAGCTGCGAAAATTTATATCAGACGACGTCAAGTCAGTAAATATGATAGGGTGTACCTGATCAGAGAGCGAGGCGTTCACGTTCCATTCTGCGTACAGTATTAGCCCTATTTGTTGAGCACGACTGCACGTGCTTTCGATCAGTGAGTCCGTCCGTGACGGTGATGTATCTCCATAGGATCCAAACAAACCGAGCGGGGACAAGGGGAGATGGCCTGCATCAGGCGCATGTTTTTGTCGTCTGAATTTAAGTGTGGAGGAGGCCGCTCCAACGAGGTCTGTATTATCTTTACATAAGAGGCACGCACGCACTCAGAAAGTCAGAAACAGAGCGAGAGAGCGAGGGACAGAGATGGCATCCGCCGGCGGGAGCAGGGAGGAGAGGAGGTGGAGCCTTGCCGGCGCAACGGCGCTGGTCACCGGCGGGAACAAAGGGATCGGGTACGCGCATACTTCTACACATCTGTTGTATTCATTCCTGTAAACTGCTTGCAAGCTCATATTCAAAACAAGCCTCGCAGTTTTCTGAATGTACGATCGACAGGCATGCGATCGTGGAGGAGCTCGTCGGGTTGGGAGCGCGGGTGCACGCGTGCTCCGAGAACGCGGCGGGGCTGGAGGAGTGCCGCCAGCAGTGGGAGGAGCTGAAGCTTCCGGTGACCGTGTCCGTCTGCGACGTCTCCGTGCGAGCTGAGAGGGACAAGCTGATGGAGACGGTGAAGCAGACCTTCGACGGCAAGCTCGACATACTGGTAAACCTAGCTTAGACGAGTCGATTCACTTTTTTGGGCAGATGGAGTTCTGACATGATCAGGAAATCGTGTGAAGGTAAACAACGCGGGGCGGGTTCTTGAAAAGGCGGCCGTGGAGTGTAGGGCGGAGGAGTACTCGCATCTCATGGCGACCAACCTAGACTCATGCTTCCACCTCAGCCAGCTCGCGCACCCTCTGCTGCTCAACGCCTCAATCGCGGGAGGGGCCAGCATCGTCAACATCTCCTCCGTTGGAGGATCACTTGGATACCCCACCCTCGCTGTTTACTGCATCTCAAAAGGTAACTACATCGTCTACATGTACACCAAAGTTTTGTCTTACAATTTTAAATACCAAAAAGAAATCATAGATACTTTGTGTATGTATCATTGGCCGAGTAGATATTTTCTTTTAGATTGAAAGGAATCTCTCCCTGGCCCCAATTTTCTTAAAATGAAAACACAGTGTGTTTTAGCCTACCATGAACTAAAAGTAGTCTGTATGGAGGTCATCCAAGTAAAGAATAATAGAGGCAACACGGTGGAAGCAGCTGCGGCCATCTATGAAGAAAGCACCTTTTTAGTTCGTCGTTTCGATACTGTTAGATTTTGTCATTGTCCTAGGAAAAGTAATTCTTTTTCTCGACCACGCAGGAGGAATTAACCAGCTTACGAGGAGCCTAGCTACCGAATGGGCTCAGGACAAGATCCGTGTGAACGCCGTCGCCCCTGGCGGGATCAACACTGACTTGTCAAAAAGTGTAAGCACCGACGACCTCACACGAACGACAGACACCAAATGCATCCTAAGATATGCACAACCTAAATACTACTTTCTTGGTTCCAAAATATATGGTGTTTTAGTATTTTGTAAAATAAATGTATTTAGACGTCGTTTTAGTGTGTAGCTTCACTTATTTTGTTCCGAGATATACAATAAAAGATGAAGATACATATATCTTATAATTTGAAATGGAGTAGGAGTACTTTATCTAGTTAACTTAACAACAATTTATAAATTAACATATTTCAGGATATATTTCACAAAAAAAACATATTTCAAGATATATGCTACTCTCTGCTTTAATTTTATCAAATAAATAAGTTTTATACCTAGTTAATATTGCTATTTGGACCAAAAAATGTTGATGATAACAAGTGGTTGTTGTGGGTCAGGTGCTGCCGGAGATCCTAGAGAACGAGTTGTTGAGGACTCCGATGCATCGGCTCGGTCAGCCACATGAGGTTGCGTCGGTGGTGTCCTTCCTTTGCATGCCAGCAGCTTCATTCGTTACTGGCCAGGTCATCACCGTCGATGGCGGCCGAACTATTTCTGGCTAGCATAACACGACCACTCTCCCCGCTACATAAAAATGTAAAGTTTCAGACATATTCCATGTTGAACTTCAGATACTTTGAACATCGATATTGTATTAAGTACGGAGTATTAAATAAGAAACTTGAAAATCTATATGCACTTATAAGCTGGACTTTTGGTTCTCTCTGTGATGCTAGTACTACTGTTTTAACAATGGATCGCTGTAGCGAGATTTTTTTTTAGTTCTTCTTCTTTTATTGACCGTGTGCATCCATAAGACCACTAGGCAATGCATTGTTACAGAGATTGGGTATAATTGGTATCTTTACGATATTAATATAAGCTCCTTTCAAAAAAAAATCTCTTATTAGCTAGACAAGTTACTCAAGAATGTTAGTACTTCGGTGGCTCACAAAATAGTATACGCTCTCAATCCTGAAAATCATGCCGTAGACTATATACATGTAAATTTAGATAATCAGGGACATCCTTTTCAGAACGTAGGAGCTTAAAATACAATCGAATGCGGAAATTGCCAGACTACTCCGCAAAGAGGAACTTAAATGGTACCAACACTCTAAAGCAAAATTTATTCTTGAAGGAGACGCGAATACAAGATACTTTCATGCTGTTGCCAATGGCAATCATAAAAAGAAACTTATTCACTCTTTAATGCAGGATGAACAGGAGCAACTAAAATTTTATATTACTAGTTATTACAAATCCTTGTTTGGTGCAATGCTAGAGAATTCATTCGCGCTGGATGAGTCCCAAACAGCGAATATTCCTCAAGTTTCAGTTGAGGAGAACAACTTTCTAACAGCTCCTTGTATGGAGAAGGAGGTCAAGAAAGTTGTTTTCCAAATAGAACATAACAAAGTACCAGGGTCTGATGGCTTTCCAGCGAAATTCTATCAAAAAATTTGGGAAGTTATTAAGGAGGACTTTTTAGTCTCAATTTTGGCAACATTATTTTATTACCTAAGGTTAATGATGCAGAACGTATAGAACAGTATCGTCCAATCTGCCCTCTTAACGTTAGTTTTAAAATCTTCACAAAAGTTGCTACGATTAGATTAAATTTGGTGACTGATCATGTTGTACGCCCATCTCAACTGCTTTTATGAAAGGAAGAAACATCCTAGATAGTGTAGTAATCCTGCATGAAACAATTCATGAACTATACTTAAAGAAACTAAATGGTGTACTATTCAAAATTGACTTTGAGAAGCCTTATGACAAGGTTAATTGTCTTTTCTTCAGCAAACACTCCGAATGAAAGTGTAACACCCATCATTAGAGCTTAGAAATAAGCTGAACACAGGTATGTGCATTGCATTCATGCATCAGAAAATCCGGGGAATTTTCGCGCAAAACTAAAGAAGCTGTAGAGGGATTGGGATCTCTCTTGTTCTGATAAAAACCAAGTGTTATGGATTTCGACATGATCTCTACTATATTTTTGTGTCTTGGTAAAACAATTCAATTCATATTTTAAATTGAGAATTGAAATACAAATTTATTTCATCATACAACAGATGGACCTTTAAAAATAATAATGGAAAAAGAATTGCAATGAGGCAATAAAATGGATTCCTTTTCATAATAAATGTATATTACAATATTCCTTATAATAAGGACATCACAATAATATAATACAAAAGAAATCTTATATATAAAATGAATATAAATACTTTATTGTCCTTTATATAATAAACAAAAGGATACTTCTTATTCTTTTCTCTATTCAGTAGCAACAAAATAAATAAAATGTAATGATAGAAGATTACATTACCGAAATATGAATTCAAGAAACTACAATTCTCAAATTACAAAAGAGAGAAAAAATCAACTTTATTAATAATACACAGTATGACATTGTCTGTACAATTTCCAAACAAAAGAGGAATTACAAAAGAATAAAGAAATTCCAACTAGATATTAAACTCTTTTTTTATCTTGTAATCTTCATATTCCCTGTTCCTTCAAAACAAAAACAAAAGACAAGAGAATAGAAGAGGGAGATTAGTGTTAGTTGTACCCTCAGACTTGCAATGAAATGCATTGTTAATCTCATCATTGGGTATTTCTCAAAGAGGGTCCAAATAGTAGTATCTGTTCTTAACAGAATATTTGCCTCAGCCTTTTGCATCACAGGCTGGAAGAAATCACACTTGGTAAGAAAAGGAAATATCCATATCTCAGAAAATATCAGATCATACGAGCACATCCACTACACCAAGTTTCCAGGTAGGAACTTGCACCCAGTGGGGGCCTAGTTGTAAGCAGCTCACACATCAGCATGCAAATATTGTGCTGTCAACACATCAGCAGCCCTCGAAGTAGACAACAAGGAATCACCTTTTGTATACAAGGGGAGTGAACTAGCCGTAGCAGTAGAGCTACCATCCCATCTCTACCCTCCAGAGCACATCTCTCATTTTATCGTCAACACAAGAACACCACTGTTCTTATTAGAACACCAACTGAATCCACCATCAACAACATGAAGGTCAAGCAATAGCTCAAGGAGGAGTACAACAGATCAAGTAAACCAGATCATTCCACCAAAAATCACCACCATATCATAAGCATCTGGTTGCTTGACAAGCCATCCAAGAGCTAGTTGGGGAGGAGTCTTACAAGAAAGGTTATAGCTCTAGGAGAAGAGGACCAGGAGCACAAGGTGAAGGCTTACCAGCAATATGAACTGGAATCTAATTAAGATTCACCACAAGAGTCATTATAAGCACATATCCCCAAGTCACTTTTCTACTTTACACCAGCAGGTTAGTTTCCGAAATCAATATAGCCTCTGTTCTTGTCCTTTTATTTCTGAGTATGGAGTTGTGTGGGAGAGAGAGCTCTCTGTCTGGGTAGTGGTGCTACTCCAGAATCATCATAGAGCTAACAAAAGGGCAACAACAGTATATGTTCATGTGCAACAAAAGTAATGCCTCAGTCCATATATCATTGGCTCATTTAAGTAAATCCATCATTTGGTTATAGAAAGGATTCATGCTTGCAACTAAAACTCGAGATAGTTAGTTATAGCACCAATCTGGCTAGTAGATGTTTTTAAAACATTTGTGTATCCTCAATTGAGGTGTCACAACATTACCACCATCAATAACCAGATGGTAATTGTGTAATCAGACCTAAGTAAAAGTTACCTATCCACAGATACAATCTATACCATCAGTTTTAATCACTGGGTAGCATGTGTTCCTACCCAAAGGGATTCAGACCAGCATCATTTCTAGTTTTTACTAGACTAAACATAAACCACAGCTGCTAGGCTATAGGGAAAATGCCCATAGGGTAGCACCTCTGTACTTAGCAGATTCGGTGTTTGTTGAGTACAAGCTCACTGCATAGAAATTGATCATTGCAAAGCATATTTATGGAGGAAACACAATCCCAAGTAAAACAACCATGGTTTGCAATCCAAACTCACTGTCACCACTGACAGTACACAACACCTGAACAAGAAACAGATAGCCACTTGCTAAAACCATATAACCATGCTTTAAATCATTTTCCTAGCTACCATTTGCTAGGAATCATTCTACAAAATGCAAACATTGCCTAGAAGGGATAATGATCTTTTGTATACATCAAATGAGTAAAGTTAGCCACTAACACTAGAAAATCTTACTATAATGGAGTATACACTTCTAGGTGAAACACCACAGTAGTGGATACCTAGGGCCAATAAAAGCCACTAGCCCAAAATCACAGCTACAAATATTTCCACTACGAATATAAATCCTTTGTTTCCAAGTCAATTGTTATCCTATAGGAAACAATTGCTCAATAAAGAAATATACTATGAATCCATTCAAACCAATAGTTGGGTTGTATTCAAATCAACATCTGCAAACCACTTACATATCAAATACTTGACAACCTAAGTGATTACGAACTGAAGTTCGGACAATTTCTGTTGCAAACTAGTATAAAACCTACATTCCAATTAGCAAATCAACTATGACTACAGTAATATGACCTAGTAGCAATTTAATTCCACGACTCCCTGAACCTTGATCAGATATCACTAGGTGTTGTCGTTAGCCTAATAGATGATCACATAAGAGATATTGACTGATACATTGCAAACGTATCTATAATTTTTGATGTTCCATGCTTGGTTTTATCTACTTTCTTGTGTTTTGTCCACACTTTGGAGTACTTTTCATATGATTTCTTGGACTAACCTATTAACAAGTGCCAAAGTGTCAGTTGCCTGTTTTCTGCTGTTTTTGGTTCCAGGAAAGTCAGAAAATCAATATTCTCGGAATTGGACCGGACAAAAGCCAAAGTTGATATTTTCCTAGAAGACTCACAGAGCCAGAAGGAGAGTCGGAGAGGGGCCACAGGGTGGCCACACCACCCCATGGCGCGGGCTAGCCCTGGCCGTGCCACCAGGTGGTGTGGGCCCCCTGGCCGCCCACCGACCTTGCCTCTTCGCCTATAAGAAGGCTCCCGATACCAAAACCCTAAATCATCAAGCCTCCAGCCACGAAAAGTTCCGCTGCGCCGCCGCCACCGAAGGGGAGACTCGGGAGACAGAAAGTCTCTGTTCCGGCACCCTGCCGGGACGGGAAAAATGCCCCCGAAGCCATCTCCATCGATCTCCATTTCCATCTCCATTACCGTTGTTGATTCCCATGATGAGGAGGGAGTAGTTCTCTCTCGAGGCTAAAGGTTCTACCGATAGCTATGTGTTCATCTCTCTCTCTATGCATGATCTTATTGACATCATGAGCTTGTAATCTATAGATCTATTCTGCTACTCAAGTGCTTTATTAGATCTTTGTCTCTCCCCATGTGTGTGAAAGTGACAGCGTGCACACCATGGTGGCACTTAGGCTAGAGATTACAAATACTTGTTATGAGTTATATTTGGAGTTGGATGTCTTTATGAAATTGTGGTGTTTGTTGGACTCATCTAGTGCTCAAAGTGACATTGTGGGGTTTTCTAGATGGAAAAGGCTTACTTTGAGGTGTGTTGTTATAGCCCTACCATGAATTAGAGTGTCCAACCGGAGAGTAGTTAAGAGTAGTATCATGAAGAAGAATATATTTATATGAGAGTGTTCACTAGTGAAAGTATGATCCCTAGGCCTTGTTTCTAAGTATTGAAACACCGTTTGCTACTATATCTGTTACATGTGTGCTTGGTTCCATCTTTATTTCAGTTTGCCTTTAGTCTCTTCCATGCCATCAAGCTATTTTCTATCACTGTTACCACTTATAATTATCTATACCACTTGTATTTCACTATCTCTTCGCCGAACTAGTGCACCTATACACCTGATAAGTGTATTTGGTGTGTTGGGGACACAAGAGACTTCTTGTATCTTGATTTCAGGGTTGCTTCAGAGGGGATACCTTTGACCACTTCCTCCCCGAGTTCGATAAACCTTGGGTAATCCACTTAAGGGAAAACTTGCTGCTGTTCTACAAACCTCTGCATTTGGAGGCCCAACAACTATCTACAAGAATAGAAGTGCGTAGACATTAATGACTCACTAGGGGTGCCGAGCACCTGGAGCGGAGGCATGGCATAGTCATAGTTATCGCAGCCAATGCCAGGGTTGCGCCATGGCGCCGTCCCTTTGGCTTCAGGAATTGGAGCAGACTGCAGCTGCTGCTGCAGTTCCACACCGCCGTGAAATGTGCAGGAGCAGCAAGTTGGGGTCGAGGTAGGGGAGATCATGTTCTTCCTCGAGCAGCAGCTGGGGCCATAGGGGCTAGAAGGGCCACGCCGGTGGCCTTGCCGAACCACGTTGCTAGGGTTTCAGCCGAGTGCGCGCGAGGGCGTGCTAGAGCCAAATCGACGGGGGAAAGGAAAGAGGAGGATATAGTGAGGCAACGCCAACGAGAGGTTGCGCCGGACGCGGCTGGCAACGGCCGGAATAGCAGCGGGCGGTGGCTTTCGCGTCCGCGTGAGAAGGGTTGGGGGCGAGCTCGATAGGGCTTCAAAGCCAAATCAAATTGGAGGGCCAAATCGGCCAGTCGGCCGCGGAGCTTTGGCATCAAGCGGCGGCGGACGCAACATCTTGGTTCCACCGGAATCGATCAGGTAGTGGTGGCGACCGAAGCCGGGAGAGGAACGAGAGAGGGTGTGTGTCGGTGTGATTGTGCACGGCGTGCGTGGAGTGAGAGAGTGGGATGGGGTCAAAGTGACCTCGAGCCAGGACTAGTTCGGCCCAGTCTGGCCCATGTACCCAACAAACGGCCCAGATTAATTAGGAAAGAGAAAAAATTAAATATTGAAAAAGAAATAATAAACCAAATGTGAAATTACCAAAACACCCTGAAATTGTTTTAGCCCTAAAAAAATATAGAAACAATCCTAAAAATATATATAACATATTGGAATGATCACAAAAATAATATCTACCTAAGAAAAATATAGCATTGTTTGTTTGAGTAAAATAAAATGCAGATAAATATTAACACCATTGAAACCTAAGTGAAATTTCACAAAATAAAGAAAATACCTAAAAATGAATATAAATCATTTTTGCATATGAAATAAATCTATTATTATGTAAAAATACTAACTTAATTTGTTTTCAAATAAATCTTGAAGCAAATATTTATAGATATATAATCCTTTATGGAATTTTGTAAAAATAAGGATAACACTTAAAATTAAAGAAAATTCACTTCTAAGATCTTAAGTAAGTATATTTCCCTAGAAAAATACTATATGTATTATCCCAACACATTTTAAAGTTATTAAGAAATAAATCCTTATTTATTATTTAGTTGGTAAATTCTTTAAAAACATTGTTAAATAAAAATAAAAATAATAATAATCACAATTCTATATGAAACACCTTAAAACCCTAATAACTAAATACTAAGTCCAAAGCTATAACTTGGATCTATAATCAAACATAAGTATAATTTATTAACCTGATAACACTCTTTTAAAATCATAAATCCAAAACTAAACCAACAATTTTAAGTAAATTTTAAACATTATAAAAGTGAATGCTATTTATAACTTAACTATTCTTAAATATGATTCCAACACTAGTACATTATTCAAATCATCTAAATTTACTTTCCTTAATAAGATAAACTATATTCATAATAACAAGTCACATTTAAACTCATCATTCACTTAAGCTGGAAGTGAATGACCCTGTACCTTCAAACATGCTTGTTGCAAGGTTTAAAGCTTATTAATACCTTTAAAACAAATCACACCCTAGATCTAATTATATTTTTATAGTTAACTTTTGTCTATTCCAAAATTAAGTCATAAGGCATCTCAAATCAAAACTTATCAAAGAAACGCAAATGACATCGATCACATTCTACTAACCATAAAGATTGGTTAAACCTTAACAAAGAAACCTTCTTTTCAAAAGTTATTCGTTTTGCCACTTCAAACAACAATCTCATAATAAGTTCTTCAACTGTTATCAACCTAAAACATGGACTTCCATAATAGATACATAATATCAAATAACTCTAAGCATGTATTGTTATATTTACTTTATATCATACATGTTAGTTTTAAGTTCCTTGTATATGTATTTTGACTTATAAAGTAAACTTATAAATAAACTAAATCTTAAAGAATTCACCTAGGTTTAACTCATTTTACCATATTGGGTATTACTTCGGGGTTTTACAAACTGCATTACATTACTTATGCATAACTGCATCTTGCTTCTTTAAACATTAGTCCTTACCGGACCAATGATGTTGTTTACAAAATTTGGATCTTCTATTATCTCGAAGACTGTGAGTGCATAATCTTGTAATCACAAAGGCAAGTTCACAACTTTCTCATGTCCTTTGATTATTTTCTATGCTTGTAACTCAACTGTGTCATCACCTGCATTTCAAAAAAGTCAGAAAACAATATTTTCATAATAATATGATTATGGATTATTTACCAGATAGTAATAATCTACTGATACTGTTCTAGTGGTAAAGGAACATAATATCTAGGACTTAAAAACCAATGTCGCCAGTGATTCTAGCACCGTATATTACGCATCAACCATAAGACTTGGAATGGGACAGGAAAGTCAGCTGTATCTTCTCCCTTTAATATGGAGGCAAGATGACCTTATCGTGACGTTGGGATTCCCGGTGTGCATCCAACATATGGGTGGGCACCCTTAGGCCCCATAATTTTGGTGTCTAGATTATTTATGAGTGGCTGCCGGAGGTATGAACCTCCAAGGGCATCACCAGCTCATAGAGTCTTCGGGAACTCCCCATGGTTATAGTTTGCCCTAGTTGGCGGCTTAACGGAGGTGTAGTTAGCCCCGGATGATCGTGCAGACATATGGGGTTGCGGAGAGGGTAGTACTTGCTTGGATCTTAGACTAGGCCCCACACCAAGGAAGTGTGAACGATAATGCAACTCGGTTGTGCAACAAAGCTAAGGTCTCTTGTGGAAAAAGTGACGCACCTCTGCAGAGTGTAAGAATTGTGACATGTTACTCCCTGTTCTGGGAAGGAGCTATGAACGCGGCAGGAAAGGAACTCCATGAAGTTCTGGTTAACCTGTGAAGGCTGTCGGACATAGTTTTCAGAATAAAAGCAACCTTTGAAGAAATATTTACGAAAACCTGCATTGCCAACGACCTATGGTCTATGGCTGTAGAGATAGTGCATCATACACTCCTTTAGTGAACTTGCTGAGTACGCTCGTACTCAAACGTACCTTCTTAACCCTTGCTAGATTCTAAGCCATTGAAGATGGCGTCAACATTAATTTCTGTTCAATAAACCATCATCGACAAATCAAGTTCTTCAATAAAGTCAATGAAGTCAACATATACATCAGCTGAAGTGAAGATAAAGTGTCGGTTTAGATAGGAGTAGATACTCTAGCCATAAAACCTATTTCTATAGAGCATTGCAATAGCAGCAATGGCAAGCCAAATAGTTTAGATACTAGTCTTAGTTACTAGATATTTCTAGTTATTGTTTCTGGTTCTTCTTTGTAAGAAGTTCTTTCTCTCTCTTTACCCTAGAGTGTTCTCTGGATCTTTTGTAAAGAGTCGAGTTATAATATATAGTCATGTCTTGGACCTGCTGTGTTTCTGTTGTACCACTCCGTGGGATATAATACTAGTGAACGGTGGTTTATTGGTGTTATGTCAACGACTATAGTGTACTGCATCATGTAGTGGTATGTTGGGTCACCGCAGAAAGGTTTTTCGGAGGAGTGGCATGCTCTCATATAGTCTTTTGTGTCTGGTGGTAGTTTTGCCATTAGTGTCAATGACGACACTGGCAAATACTTCCAAAAAAAGGACTGAGACAAGGGGATCCACTATCGCCTATACTATTTAACATAGTGGCAGATATGTTGGCTATCCTACTGAGAGAGCCAAGGTTGATGGCCAAATTGAATGATTAGTTTCCCACTTGGTTGATGGTGGTCTCTCCATTCTTAAATACGCTGACAATACAATCTTATTTATGGAAACGATCTAGAGAAAGCTAAGAATCTGAAATTAATTTTATCAGTATTTGAGCAACTCTCTGGATTAAAAATTAACTTCCATAAATGTGATTTGTATTATTTTGGCGAGGCTAATAACGATGCCCATCTATATGCTGAACTTTTCAGCTATGGTCAGGGGAAATTTCCAATCAACTATTTGGGAATACCGATCCATTATCGGTGTCTCATGATTGCTGAATGGAAACTCGTTAAGGAAAGACTACATAAACGTCTTAATAGTTGAAAAGGTAAATTGCTATCCCTAGCGGAAGACTTGTTCTTATAAATTCAGTACTCACCAATATGGTACTGTATATGATCTCGTTTTTTCAAATACTAAAAGGTGTCTTGAAGAAAGTGGATTATTTTAGATCAAGATTCTTTTGGCAAGGGGATAGTGAAAAAAAAGAAATATCGACTGGCCAGATGGAATCTGGTTTGCCGACCAAAAGAGTACGATGGACTGAGCATACATGATTTTGCAAGTCAAAAACACCGCGCTTTTGGGTAAATGGTTGTTTAAACTACTTACAAAAGAGGGTGTCTAGCAAACCATTCTATGGAGGAAGTATGTTAGCTCTAAAACTATGTCTCAAGTGGTTTGGTAACCCGGTGATTCACATTTTTGGGTGGGACTAATGGCATCCAAAAAACATTTCTTCCGCTTTGGTATTTTTAATATTAAGAATGGTTCATCGATTAGGTTCTAGGAAGATAAATGGCTTGGCCAAACTACTCTTCATGAATAATATACAGCTCTATATTCGATTGTTAGACACAAAGGGAATACACTTTCTACAGTGTTGGGAACTAATCCACCTAATTTGTCTTTCAGAAGAAGTCTCGTAGGTTCTAGACTGGTGTCGTGGAACAATCTTTTATTACGATTATCTATGATACAGCTGCCGGAGGGTGTGGACGAGTTCAAATGGAATTTACTTGAGAGTGGTAAATTTTCTGTGGACTCAATATATAGAGCTTTGATCCGACCGGATATTTCAGTCGATGATAATAGTAAAATTTGGAAGATCAAATTACCCCTTAATACAAAGATATTTGCATGGTATCTCCCTAAAGGGGTAATTCTCACAAAAAATAATCTTGCTAAGAGGAATTAGCATGGAAGTACAAAGTGTGTTTTTTATCATCAGAATGAGACAATACGACACTTATTCTTCTAGTGTAAATTTTCTCATGCTCCATTTCCAAAAAATGAGCGAAGTTATTATGTACAGTATATCCAAATCATTGGCATACCTGTTCCGGCTGATCGTTCCAAAAAGAAAAGTTAGCCTAGGTCTGGCTGTTATGCCCTCATCACTGGTTTGTGTACGGTGTCAAGTGGGATCCCACCTAGATTCTACTTTTAGTTCATTTTAAATTTTATAGTTCAAAATTTTGTTAAATTTTACACTATAAATCTTAAAATAAACTAAAGGTGGGATTTAGGTGGGATACCACTTGACACCCTGGGTTTGCGACACAAATGTTAATCGTGCATTTGTTTTCTCCAGATAAATTTTGTCTTCGGCACAACGAGCTATCGTCACAGCCAACTCTCGTCACACCGCCGATGTGGTCAACTCTTCTCACACGTCACTGCTTTCAAAAATATTCTATCGTTCCTAGTCTTGCACGATCTTCACACATTACTACTCCGAGGGGGACTTGCACACCAAAATGGACGGAGTAAGAGCAACTCTAATGTAACCCTTAAATTTCTTTAAATAATAAAAGAATTATGAAATGATCGGCTAGCCGGAACTATGCACATCGGCATTAGATGATAATTTTTTTTGGAGCTCCCCTAAAATCGTCCTCCGCTCTCTCTTTTTTGCGTGGCTGTTCAAACCAACAAGACAAATTTTCCCTTACTTTTCTCCTGCCAACCCGCTAAATCTCAAGCTAAATCTCACCACCCCCTCGCTGTTGGCGCCACCGTTGGCTCCTAACCTGGCCGGAATGGCACTGAATGAGATTCCGCACCCCGCTAGAGTTTCCCACCAACGCGATGTTACCGGAATCCGCGATGGCTCTGGTACCACGGAAGCGGTTGGGCACTACCGGCGTAGTGCGGGTGACATGGAAGGGCAGCAAGATAACCACGAAGGCAACGAAGGCCGTGCCATGTGCACTCGTGCATGCATGCTCATGGGTGCAGCCGTGTCGTGCTTGCTCATGCGTGTAGCTGGCCGACCGGCCGTCCCGTGTCATGTGCGGTGACCTAGTACACCACTGCATTTTGTAGTGTACAAGCCATTGACATGACTCTCACATATATCCTCATTCGTAAATATCACATCTCTCAGAGTAATACAACATAAACATTGCAGGTCCAATAGCTTTTTTTGTTAATTCATACCAAGAGCCAAAAGTGTATAAAAACTTTGAAATCCTCCTTGATCCAATGAGGATACACAAAGCGATAAAATTTTAAATACAGAAGGGATAACTTCCTAGTCAATAGTAATACTAAGATTAAAACCATTAGAGCTGGCAACTTACTGAAGATGGTATACAATTACTAGCTCATCTACCTATGCTTTTTCTGATGGGTCCTATATCTACTTACTATCTTATTTATACTAATATGATACCTTGTTATTGAGTCTCCTCTTCATATCTATCGCTGAGTCTTCTCATATCCTAAGTAAGGGTTTAAGAGGATAAGTTTACTACGAGCATACTCAGCAAGTTCTACGATAGTTGTATGATGTTTGTTTGAAAGTTATCGATCAAAAATTTAAGACTTGTGCATGTTTTCAAAAACTGTTTTTAGAAAAGATAAGTTTTAGATTTTTAAAATTCTAAAACTATCAGTCTTCATGGCTTGTCTGAAGTTTCGTGGACTTCCTTTCTACGCTGCGATCATAGTTCTTTCCCAGAATAGGGAGTGACATGTCACATTTTTACATTCTCGAGAGATGCGCTACTTTACCCACAGACGTCCTTGGCCTAATTACTCATTCCATATTTTCTTAGATATGGGGTCTTGATACCATGTTTCACTGAGTCATGCCGAGTACCCCTCCATGATCCTGCTGTCCACACAATATAATGAATTTCGGTCAAGATATCTACGTTTAATTACCCTCCCTTCTATTAGATCCAGATGTTACCCTGAAGCACATGATAGGGATGTCACGGTCTCTCACCCGTTGATATCTTTTTTGGATCTCAGCCCAATCAGATATACGAGGACAGACGAAAATAAGAAGGTACTTCTGACTCGATTGCGCCATAACAAGATCTATGGTTAGCGCGGTACTATACGACGCAAGAATGGCTGACTGATGTTGTTGTTAACCTAACTTTCCCATGATTCCATCGTCCCCATTTTATTCATTTTATTACGAAAACAGTATTGTGTTTTAAATACAAGTAATAATAACTAGCTGAATTCCCGTGCATTGCTACGGATTATAACAAACTCAAATATTCATCTTATAAAACCATTAGTCTAATATACACACTTGGCTTGCTCACCTCTCGATTAAGTTTCATCACATATAACATGGAGTTGTTTGCTTGGGAAACTTCAAATGTAGCCTGTGCTACATGCAGGCTAGTACTTTGTTTTTGAAACTCCAAATGTTTTCCCCGGAAAGTACACCAATCTATTAATAATTATCAACAACAGTATAAAGAGCTCAAAAAGTAACAAAAATTACAAATAGATTTTTAGACCACCTAGTGACAACTATGTTTTATTCTACCGATGTGCAGATTTTCAGAACAAAATATTTTGCATGCCCAAAGTAAAAATGACAAAATCTCAAAGAAATATGACAACATTGAGAATTCGGTATACTATCTATTACTGTTCGCCGATGATAAAATCCAGACTTGTCATTTTGTCTGAGCTCAAAATACAAAATTTCTCACTCCGAAAATTTACACACTGAAAGGTTACAATATCATCTATGTCGAGATGTTTTTTAGGAATTTTTAAAATGTTTGAGAATTCGAAATTTCAAAGATCTATAAACCGGCCTGCAAAAGACCAGTCTCGTTGTTTGCTAGGGGAAGCACACATCAATACATCATATGACCATGAAAAAAATACATCATAGAGGGTCTGCACATGGGAGGAAGGGAGATGCACGTGTCAAACGTTTCTCCATCTCTCGCGAAATATCCATCTCATAAGACATGTGGGGCTAAAGGGTGGCGGCTCGCTCAGGGGAGGGGACACAGGAGTGTAGGGGGCTATGTCTGCTAGGGTTTCCACGCCGGAGATTTATTTTATATGACACTCTGAAAAATAATCCAACCACTATAATTTACTATGAGGAATTGATGGCCCACGAAATCTAATTTATAGGAGGGCCTAGGGGAGGGGATGCAAGAGCGTATGGGGCTATGTCTGCTAGGGTTTCCACGTTGAGGCTCCGTTTTATATGACACAGTGAAATATAAATCAACCACTATGATTTACTATGAGGAAATTGACGGTCCATAAAATCTAATTTATAGGAGGGCGTCGCGAGGGTGCACCAATTATATCTTTAGATGTTAAGATTCATGTACTAACCAACTATTTCAAAAAACCGATCTTATGAAAAAAGTTAGACAATACACTTATACAACTCAACATTAGAAATGTCCAAAAATGACCATGGCGAGTGTCATATCCCTGAAGCTGACTGACGACATATGTACAGATGTAGGTAAAAAAATACACTTGGCCTGTTACAATCAAGTATGTCGAGGCATTGAGTACACACAAATTGAAACAACAAGAAATGAATGAGCAACATCTAGCCATCAATATCCATGAAAACAAGCAAGAAATCCAATAGATGGGATGGGAGCCAAATAACATAGGATTAGGTACAGACCACCGTAATGAAAAAAAATGAGAAACTGCAACAGCTCAAACAAAGCAACAACAGCACGCAAAAGTATCAGTATTATGACCCCGGTGCATCCACTGAAAGTCTAAAACCAAGATGCGGTAAGGAGTACAGTAAAAACACTCGTTTACAGTTCCTCTCTTTCCTATCTCTGTCTAAATAGCAAGCAGCAACAACAACTCATTCCCTCCCCCGGATTTGTCTCCGACTCTCTGTCCGGTATTCACTCCCGCCTTGTCGCAGATGATGTGTCCCTCCTCTATTCCGCCCGTATCCATCTCTTTCTCTCATCCCGGCCTCATTTCGCTACTGCTCCCAACCAGCTGCGACCTAGTGTAGAGATTAATCCCCACAACACGGGAAGGGGAAGGAGGATGGGGGGCGGTAGTATGAGGATTCTACCAGTGAGGCCACCGTCAGCACTCTGGAGTGAGGGGCTGGGGGTGAGGCCGTTGTCAGCATGCCAGAGACGATGTTGTTGTCGCGCTGTCGCTGTCGAGCTTGCTCCCGGTCGCAGACGTTTCAGCTGCCTGAGAGATGGTGAGGGGACTGGGAGTACACCGCGAGGGAGAAACTTGACGCGTCGCAATCGGGAGTGTGGACGCGCTGGATAAAGGGAGCCCCGTACCAGTTGCTCGCGGTGTGAGGGAAGACGACGGACTGTTGACGGTCAGGGAAAGGAGGCAATCCAGGGGTGGAGGCGCGAGGGGATCGATCAATGCGTGCGGCTAGAAGAGGATAAGATAGACGTCAGGGGAGTGCCGGATGAATTTCACAAACGATTATTCTCTACTTAGAGGTGGCAGGCTCGTTATTTGACTAAACTACTTAGCGGTGACAGAAAATCGAAGCGACTAACGACGCAAATCTTTTTAATAGTATAGATATTTTGAAAATACTTTCATAAAGTAAGTCAAAAGAGATGTAAGATTTCACTTGCAACATGATTGCAAGATTGACCTCACAAGGTGATGTAAGAATGAACTTGCCTCGTAACTGCAAGATAGTGTAGTTCGAAGGTTTTACTTGACCTTAGACCTCGGGTTCTGAAATTCACAACATCATCCAATAAAGACAACATTTCGCGGGAAAATATGTGATACTCTAATGTAATTATATGCAATTCACTCCTCGTGTGTTGTGTTTGAAATTTACTGATTCAATTTCATTTTAAGTGATTTTCAACCTATTTGGGGTTTTATTGTATTTTCTTTGGTATTTTATTTTTGTAGAAAAACAAATTGTATTATTGAGTACATTTCTTTAGAATTTCCATATCTCTATGAAAATTTGGGTTTACATTATTATTATTATTATTTCTATTGGAACTTTACGAATTTTAAAGACTTGGAACTTAATTATTTTCACTCAAAAATTCAAGTGTTTGCAAAAATCACGCAAAACTACTTTTTGGTTTGCTTGCATTTTTCTACACACAAAACTATTTTTATTTCATTTTTATGAATTTTTATTTGTAAGATATGATTTATTTGGTTTTAAATGTATTTGTGAAATTACCAAAATACCCCTAAGTGCTTGGGCCCACTAGATAGACCCAAGTGGTCCAAAGCACTCTCTATACCCGGTCCAGCCCAACCTGACCCACACCCTCGCGTCACTCTCTCTCCCGCATTGCTCGCTTCTCTCCCGTGTATGCGTAGGCGATTGCGCGCCGCCACCACTTTGCTTGGTTGCTCCGGCCGCCTCCGGCCTTCCTCGCCGCCATGGTACTGGTAGAATTACTCCCTGGCCTCCGCTCTCTCTTTCTACCGACCAAATCTCTCTCTCTCTCTCTCTCTCTCTCTCTCTCTCTCTCTCTCTCTCTCTCTCTCTCCCTAGCGCTCGCTCGCAACCCTAACCTGATCTCGGGTTTCGGTAGTGCGTTGTCTACTTCAACTCCAGCGCAACTCCAGTGCTTCTCGTCATTGAGATGGTGTTTCTACGCGTCTAAGATGTCGCCTATGGCTACCCTGACCGATGCGGGATTGAGACGCACATCTGGGAACTCTCGTGTGCCATCAGCCGCAACCACCATTACTAGTTCTTCCTCCTTTACTTAGTTAGCGTGAGCTCGGCTCACCCTTTCTAACGATAGTGTCCTCTTCCCCTTCTTCATTCTCTGGTTCTAGGCTAATGGTAGATTATAGGGTTTGTGCCTTAGTGATGCTTTTGATCTGGTTCACTAGTAGGTTCTATATTGTTCTAGGGCTTTCTAGGTGTTAATTAGATTCCTAGGGTTCGACTTGGTTAACTGGGTTTCAAATTGATCCTAGGGTTTACTGAATTTCGTTTACTATCATTTTTCTTAGTTAACATGTACTAGGTAGGTTACTGAATGTTCATGTGACAGTTGTTATTATTGTCTGTTAAGAATTGCTAATGTTTAGGAAAGTGTAATGTTGTTAGTGGTTACAGTTTCTGGCTTTAGGAATTTCTACTTTAATTTTTTAATACTAACCCCTTCATTTCTAGGACTAATACTGCTACTCCTAATGTTGTCTGCTACTATTAGTTCTATATTGTCTTACTATTAATTAAGTATCACACTCAAGATGTTTTAGTGGTGTTTGTTTAGTTTTTTGTGATTACTTGGGATTTTGACTCAAGTTTATCTACAAGTATTGCATTAAGATTTATTTCCAGTTTGTTTACTCAGGAGTAGGATACTTGATCCTTATCTCCCTTCACATCCTTAGGCATGTCTCAATATCTTGTCTAGGGATGAGGGGTGAGATAGAGATTTAGTGTTGTATTTAATATTAATTACTATTTACTGTTGTTCTTCTTCCTCTAGCCAGTGTTTGTGATTGTGCCAGTATTGGACATGATTGTTCGTGTGGTGTTCTTCACTTAGTTAAGATGCACAATGTGCAGTCCTCCTATATACTGTGTGAAATTCATTCTAATTCACGCTCTCATTTGATTTCTAAAGACTCTATGCTTTCCTAACTATAATTTAAGTCAAACAACCTTTGTAACTTCCAAAGTGAACTTGATGAAGATCTATAACTGCCGATGTGGCTCTTATCCTCTTGTTCTTGTTTTCTTCTTCTACTCTGCCCTTCTCTCTCTCAGTTGTCTCTCTAAACTATAAGAGTGTGTGTTTTGTTCCAAGAACGAGTGGTGAGTTATGATCTATGGGGACTGAGGTGGTCCTCTATTTATAGTGTTCCTAAGTGGCTATGATGCTAACACCAATTCCATGCATTTAGGTGATTCACATGCTTGTGTATGTGTGAAGACCCCTATGTTGGTTAACTTACTCATAGGTGCAAGGGATTTTTTCTGGTTAAACCCATGTTGGGTTGAACTTATGTGTGCATGCCAAAATTGGCATATGACCCTTTGTTTTGTGTGCAGGGGGTTGGTATTTGCATATGCTTGATCAGACATGTAGGTTTATCCTTTGTCATGTTCTAGTTTTTGGAACATGACAAGTGTTTAATCTTTTGTTTTTTATGAGTTTGATTCATTTTCATCCATGAGTCCTTGCAATTCTATTTGGATGACTGTTCACAGAATCCATTGCTATGGAATTTGATTACTTTATAATTTTTAGTGCCCATGTTTCAAATTTCTACCATTCTAGGGTTCTTGACATAATCTAATGTCTTGATAATTCCTTGGTGTTTATTCTTAGAATATGGTTACTAAGAGTTTTATTGGTTCACAATTTTACTGATGATTTAGATTTCAAGAATTCTAACTGTTCTTAATAGAATCACGAGCCTAGGGTTTTCCTTTGGTTAAATGCTTTGTAAAATGGTTTTTATCCTTCATAATGGTTTAGTTTATCTACTTATTCTGTTTGAGATTCCTGGGTAGATGACTACCAGATTACTTTGGTTTAACTGAATGTTGCACCAGTTCATAGGAACTATTAGTGATCTATACTACAGGTTTCTAGCTATTATGTTTAGTTCCAAATGTTGATAGTGAAGATTTAACTCTACCACTTCTGGTCTTTGACTTGTTTGGTTGCTTCTCAGGATCAAAGTTTAGGATTTATTCCTAGACTCTAATTCAAAGGATTCTTATATTTAAAAGGTTTTGCCTTAAACGCAAAACCAACATTTTAATACTAACATGTGTTTTCTGTGTTGGTTTTCTTGACAGGTTGAAGTTCATTGGTTTGGAGCCAGGATAGATAGGTTTAGTGTAGGATTTTTAGATTAGGTTTTTCTTTCTTTTTTTGAATTGATGTAATCTAGATCATGTACTCATGTTTTGATACGAATAAAAATCAAATTTACTTAAATGACTCATGTTTTGAATTCAGTGATTTGAGTTTGATGGAATATTTATACTCCAATACTTGTGTATATGTGTATATATGTGTGATTTGAATTTGAATTCAAGTTTGACTTAGGTCAACTTCCTTTCTTAATTCATTCATGTTGTTTTAGTTTATGTTGGAATATGGTTTCTATTCCTAGTGACCATTTGAAATCAACCTCACTAGAACCAAATTCAAACAAGTTATTGAAATTTTCAAATTGACTCTAAATTCTACGTGCATGCTATGCGAAAATATCAATTCACACTTCTACCCTTCCTATAATATAAGTCCCTAGGTCAATACACCGTGCTGGTGCATGTGCTCCTGCTGATGTATGGTGCTGGTGTATGTACTGCTGCTCCACAGCTTTTTGAGTTCACTGCTCGTCTCATCGCTGGCTCCTGTGTGGGTCTGCGTGGAGAGCCATCGGTCATGCCATTATCCTTGTCCAACCTGGTCATCAGAAGAAAGAGAAGCATAGGAAGAAGATGTAGAGAGCCTTCCATGTGGAGTCACTTCATTTGATTATCTAAATTTGAGGCTTCGGTTCTCCGCGGCCTTGATTAGATGATCAAAAAATTCTCATCTAGGTTTGCCCATCAATTTGATCATCTAAACCGTTCGGTTAGAGATGCTCTAAGAAAGCTACTTGTTATGGATCAGTATATGCAATCACTACATTCTACACTTTCCACAGCCAATGGGGACATCACTTTTGACACATCGCCTAGCTAATTCCGGTATCATTCCTTAACCATGCACAGTCTTTAAAAATTACCAAGAAAACTGCTTGCTGTAGATAGGCCCTTATCATCGCCATGCTCAACATAGAAACCCAATATTTCCCACTGCATATGGGTAAAACCTTGTGGCACATCGCTGTAATAACCCAAGTTTGTAATATATGTGATTATTATTTAAGAGCATAAGAATACATGAATCTATTGCACTCTTGTTGTGTTTTGGAGACAAGAGGGGAGAAAATCCCTAATCTCTAAATTGTTTTCCTTCTGAATTCTATCCTTTTTAAAAATGGTCTTGATTTGGTAAAATGGATCCACATGTCGACCCTACTGTTTATGTGCTCAGGTTTAAAAAAGTATTCTAAAATTTTGCCTCATTCAAAGCTGCTCAAAATATTTTGAATTGAGTGAAATAAGGAGGGTTTTAGAGAAATTAATTAGAAAAGTTTTTACAGAAAAAATGTGAGCAGAGGGAAAAAGGCCATAGCCCAGCAAGATAGCCCGCCTCCCCTTTCTTTCCGTGGCCCAAGCCGGCCCAACACTATGGCCTGGTACCGTTTCGTTCTTTTCCCTTTCTTCTTCGTCGCTAGAAGGACAACATCGAGAGAAGCAGCTCGGTGTCGCCGGTGAGGCCGTCCCTGCGTTGCTGTGATGACCGCCGCGAGGAGATTCGTGTTACTGACGCGCTGGTGCCTATAAGAACCCTTCCTGTCGCTAGGATGAAACTTATCCTCTCCTTCCTCCCCATTTCTCCCCTCCGCCGAACCCTAGATCGCGGGAGCTCTGGGTCGCCGCTGTTCCTTGATGTCTACGCACTTCTATTCTTGTAGCCAGTTGTTGGGCCTCCAAGTGCAGAGGTTTGTAGAACAACAACAAGTTTTCCCTTAAGTGGATCACACAAGGTTTATCGAACTCAGGGAGGAAGTGGTCAAAGGTATCCCCTCTCAAGCAACCCTGCAATCAAGATACAAGAAGTCTCTTGTGTCCCCAACACACCCAATACACTTGTCAGGTGTATAGGTGCACTAGTTCGACGAAGAGATAGTAAAATACAAGTGGTATGGATAATTATAAGTGGTAACGGTGCTCGAAAATAGCTTGATGGCATGGAAGAGACTAAAGGCAAACTGAAATAAAGATGGAAGCAAGCAAACATGTAACAGATCCAATTGCAAATGGTGTTTCAATGCTTAGAAACAAGGCCTAGGGATCATACTTTCACTAGTGAACACTCTCATATAAATATCTTCTCTTTATGATACTACTCTTTACTACTCTTCGGTTGGACACTCTAATCGATGGTAGGGCTATAACAGCACACCTCAAAGTTCATCTTTCCCATCTAGATAACCCCACACTATCACCTTGAGCACTAGATGAGTCCAACAAACACCACAATTTCATAAAGACATCCAACTCCAAATATAACGCATAACAAGTATTTGTAATCTCTAGTCTAAGTGTCACCATGGTGTGCACACTGTCAACTTCACACACATGGGGAGAGCAGAGATCTATTAAAGCACTTGAGTAGCAAGGTAGATCTACTTGATTACAAAGCTCATGATATCTATATGATCACGCATAGAGAGAGAGATGAACACATAGCTACCGGTAGAACCCTTAGCCTCGAGGAAGAACTACTCCCTCATCATCATGGGAATCAACAATGGTGATGGAGATGGTGGTGGAGATCTATGGATATGGATCTGGGAGCACTTCCCCGTCCCGGCAGGGTGCCGGAACAAAGACTTTTTGTCCCCTTCGGTGGCGGCGGCGCTGTGCAACTTTTCGTGGATTTCTGATTGATGATTTAGGGTTTATGCATCGGGAGGCTTCTTATAGGCAAAGAGGCAAGGTCGGTGGGCGGCCAGGGGGCCCATACCACCTGGTGGCACGGCCAGGGCTAGCTCGTGCCACCACATGGTGTGGCCGCCCTGTGGCCCCTCTCCGTCTCGTGTTCTGGCTCTGTGAGTCTTCCGGTAAAATATCAACTTTGGCTTTTGTCCCGTCCAATTCCGAGAATATTCATTTTCTGACTTTCCTAGAACCAAAAACAGTAGAAAACTGGCAACTGGCACTGTGGCATCTTGTTAATAGGTTAGTCCAAGAAATCATATGAAAGTAGTCCAAAGTGTGGACAGAACATAAGAAAGTAGATAAAACCAAGCATGGAACATCAAAAATTATAGATACATTTGTAATGTATCAACATCCCCAAGCTTAACTCATGCTCTTCCTCGAGTAGGTAAGTGATAAAAAGAAAGAATAATTTTTTGAGGTGACATGCACCATCATAAACTTGATCAAAGTATTTGTAAAAGATGGATAGTTGAGAACATAGTACTTCAATCATAACATGAAAGACAAAGTTCTAGCAATAAGACAAAGAAACTATGATGCAACATGAAAAGGCACAAACAAAAGATTCATGAATAACAATGCTTTGCAAGACGTTTGTTTGTTTCACATAAAGAAAACATAGCATAGTGGCATTCAACTTGTCCCTCATAGAGTAGCAAACATAAATGCATAGGACACCTTCAAAGTTTATAAGAGTGACTAGATACAAATAGTTTAAAACAAACAATATCAAAGCTATGCATCAATCAATGAGTCTTGGGACAATGCACATAGAACTAAGAATGGCCACTATGCTCTCAAAGTAGGTGCATAAAGATAGAAGGTGAAGACTCAATATAATGGTGGAAAAAAGGGCCTTCATAGAAGGAAGTAGGGATTCAAGTCTCATAAAGAGCTTCTAAAAATTATGGTACTTATTAGCTTTCAGCTCTCATTGCCCCTATCATAAGCATCTTGAAGTTATTAAGGTTAAAGTGAACAAACTATGATGTACATGCTTGACGAAGTATAAGTTAGGAATCTCATGTCCCTTGTATACGAGGGCCGCTCCTCATGCTACTCAAGTTTAGTCACCGGTAATTTCTTGTCATCGTAAGTACATGTGTATCATAGAGAACCGCCAACGGGGTACCCCTTGCCCGATGATACGGAAGAATCCCCATATCAAAATGACAAGGCAAGCAGACAACGAGCATCTCAGCAATCTTCTTATTTACCATGGGAATATGGTGCTTTTTTCTCTCTTTCCTCTTTTCATAATCTCATTTTTTTCTTTTTCTCTTTTTTCTCAATATAGGACTCATTTTTATAAGAAGAATGCTTCATAGACAGATCATTATGGTTACGCTGCAGGTTTCTACCATGTCGGCATGGATTAGACCAGCGGCCCAGGCGTCCCTCTAACACATATACATAACTCCATGGACTTACAAGCCCCCCTTTCATTTCACGCCGACAACATCCATATACAAAAGAGCATGATATCAACTAGGTACAAAGTACCAAGTGCAATGTTGAAAGCGTTCCCCATGACAACATGGTTCTGCTAATTCCCAACAAATAAGTGCAAGCATATACAACATAGACGACACAATGGTTCAAGTTTATTAAGGGCAAGAAAAGTAAAGTGTGCCATCAAGTTCGTGAGAGCTTTAATCACTAGTTTTCTCATAACAAGTTTAATTTGGAAGGTAAACAAAAGCATGAATATACTTGGAATAGCATAAGCTAGTAGGTAGTTAGGGTGGACTCTTTGGAATAACTTGGTTTAGGGAGTTGGATGCATGAGTGGAACTCATACTTGGTTGTGGAGGCTAGCAAAAGACTGGGAGCGAGAAACTAAGAGAGCAATAATGGCCATAATCATGCAGAGCGACAAAACATCATTGATAAAAGCATAAAGTGATACTACAAGTTGAAAACTAAAGGATCATAAAAGCTATGGTGACTTGAGATAGTCATAACATGTGTGAGCATGCGCCAAGTCAACCCAAATAAAGCATCAAAGGAGAATACCACTATACTATGCTTTAATATGCTAAAACAACGCATGATTCATCCAAGGAACATTAAGCAATCTCAATTGTTTATAACAAGTCATGATACAACAAAGAATACTAAGCATAAAGCCGAAACAATATCAAGCATGGCATGACAAAGCATAGGCCATAGTCAAAAACAAGCTCTCTTTACCACATAAGCATGAACTTTCCAACTCTTTTCCAATCCAAACCAAACTATTTGAAAACCAATGTATGAAAGAGGGGGTCCAACCAATTTATTCAGCAAACTAAGAAAACCAAGCAAACAAAAAACCAAAATGAAAACGAAAAAGAAGACGCTCCAAGAACAACACAACTGTGTATGAAACAATAAAAATGATGTGTTTGGAAGAAACCTGAGATTTTTACTGATGAAGAAGGGGATGCCTTGGGCATCCCCAAGCTTTGACGCTTGTACTTCTTGGATATTTCTTGGGGTGACACGTGTGGCATCCCCAAGCTTGAGCTTTAGTTCATCTTTCATCTCATTACTCATTCCTTCCATACACCTGAAAATTTTCCTTCATACAAAACTTCACACAATCTTTATTAGCAACATTAGTGCACTCTAGATAATAAGTCTTTAGGTTCAGTTCTAACACCAATAAAACTTCCATTAAAACATTAGCTACTGTAGCACTTCACTAGAAAATCTCAATTCCCCAAAAGAACTCAAAAAGGAGCCAACAAGAAGCAAATGCAGAAAATGACAGAAATCTGTCAAAACAGACCAGCAGGTAAAGACGAATTTTTTTCGAAGATCTTGTGTTGCTCAAATCAAAAAGTGTTAAACTAACGAAAGTTAGATAACAACCTGGGGCAGAAGCACAAAAATTGACGCCTCAAAATGACGTACAGATATTTTACACTAATTTTTATGGTGAAGCACATAAATCTGTTTCGTGACAGCAACTTTCGCAATCATTACTTCTCTCTCATTAGAGGTTACTCTTGGCACAAAAAGCAAAACAAAGGATAAGGAGCGGTTATTACTGAAGTAATAACTCCAAGACTCATCTAAAACTTTTGGGTTATCTCCCAATAAGTACTTTTCTTTAACGCCTTTAAGTTAGCCTTGATAGTTTGAGAAGATGCTCACATAAGAAATATGAATTGAAGTAAAAGAGAGCATCAAGAAGCAAATTCAAAACACATTTAAGTCTAACCCACTTCCTATGCATAGGAATCTTGTAAAGAAACAAGTCATGAAAGCACAAAGCAACAAGCATAGTGAAGTAAAACAAGTGCAACTTCAAGACTTTCAACATAAAGAGGGGAAACTTAATATTATTGAGATGCATAAAACCATGTTTCTCTCTCTCTTAATAACTTTCAGTAGCTTCATGAATAAAATTAACTATATAACTATCACATAAAACATTCTTATCATGATCCACATGCATATAATAATTATTACTCTCCACATAAGCATAGTCATTCTTATTAATTGTAGTGGGAAAAAATTCAACAAAATAGCTATCATTATTATTTTCATCACCATAATCATCAAATATAGGAGGCATATTGTAATCATAATTAATTTCCTCCTCAATAGTAGGTGGACTGAAAATAACATATTCATCATTGTAATCATCATATATTGGAGGTTTGGTATCATCATAAGCAATAGAATAGCTATCTTCCAAAGCTGTGGAACTAAAAAGATCATTCATAAGAACTAGCTTCCCCAAGCTTAGACTTTTCCATAGCATTAGCAATAATGGTGTCCAAAGAATTCATACTAACAACATTGCTATTAGCATGCAAATAAAGTTCCATAGGTTTTTTAATTTTCTCTTCAAACACTTCATGTCCTAACTCAAGATAAATACTATAAAGCTCTCTATTTTTTGTTATTTTCCATTAAGCCTAACTAGTGAAAACAAGAAATAAAAAGACAAAATTGCAGAATCTAAAGGAAATAACTTCGAGCACTCACACTGGAGGATGTGAGTACCTTTTACCTTACCTCCCCGACAACGGTGCCAGAAAATAGGCGTTTGTCGTGGGAGGTTCTTCTTCTTTAATCCTCCGGTGTGAATACCTTTTACCTTACCTCCCCGGCAACAACGCCAGAAAATAGCTTGATGTCTACGCACTTCTGTTCTTGTAGACGGTTGTTGGGCCTCAAGTGCAGAGGTTTGTAGAACAGCAGCAAGTTTTCCCTTAAGTGGATCACCCAAGGTTTATCGAACTCAGGGAGGAAGTGGTCAAAGGTATCCCCTCTCAAGCAACCCTGCAATCAAGATACAAGAAGTCTCCTGTGTCCCCAACACACCCAATACACTTGTCAGGTGTATAGGTGCACTAGTTCGGCGAAGAGATAGTAAAATACAAGTGGTATGGATAATTATTAGTGGTAACGGTGCTCGAAAATAGCTTGATGGCGTGGAAGAGACTAAGGGCAAACTGAAATAAAGATGGAAGAAAGCAAACATGTAACAGATCTAATTGCAAACGGTGTTTCAATGCTTAGAAACAAGGCCTAGGGATCATACTTTCACTAGTGAACACTCTCATATAAATATCTTCTCTTTATGATACTACTCTTAACTACTCTCTGGTTGGACACTCTAATCGATGGTAGGGCTATAACAGCACACCTCAAAGTTCATCTTTCCGATCTAGATAACCCCACACTGTCACCTTAAGCACTAGATGAGTCCAACAAACACCACAATTTCATAAAGACATCCAACTCCAAATATAACTCATAACAAGTATTTGTAATCTCTAGCCTAAGTGCCACCATGGTGTGCACACTGTCAACTTCACACACATGGGGAGAGCAGAGATCTATTAAAGCACCTGAGTAGCAAGGTAGATCTACTTGATTACAAAGCTCATGATCACTATATGATCACGCATAGAGAGAGATGAACACATAGCTACCGGTAGAATCCTTAGCCTCGAGGAAGAACTACTCCCTCATCATCATGGGAATCAACAATGGTGATGGAGATGGTGGTGGAGATGGCTCCGGGGGCACTTCCCTGTCCCGGCAGGGTGCCGGAATAGAGACTTTCTGTCTCCCGAATCTCCCCTTCGGTGGTGGCGGCGCTGTGCAACTTTTCGTGGATTTCTGATTGATGATTTAGGGTTTATGCATTGGGAGGCTTCTTATAGGCGAAGAGGCAAGGTCAGTGGGTGGCCAGGGGACCCACACCACCTGGTGGCGCGGCCAGGGCTAGCCCGTGCCACCACATGGTGTGGCCGCCTTGTGGCCCCTCTCCGTCTCGTCTTCTGGCTTCGTGAGTCTTCCGGTAAAATATCAACGTTGGCTTTTGTCCCGTCCAATTCCGAGAATATTCATTTTCTGACTTTCCTGGAACCAAGAACAGCAGAAAACAGGCAACTGACACTGTGGCATCTTGTTAATAGGTTAGTCCAAGATATCATATGAAAAGTACTCCAAAGTGTGGACAAAACATAAGAAAGTAGATAAAACTAAGCATGTAACATCAAAAATTATAGATACATTTGCAATGTATCATTCCTCACCTGCCCTCGTTGTTTCGAGCTCACAGGAGTGGCCGCCATGGTCGACTTGTTTGATTGCCCTAGTCAGCGCAAGTCGGGGTGGCCATAGTCGGTGGAATCGAGAGGTCCCTCCGCCGCTAGACGCCGCTGCTCGCCGTCGATTCAGTCTCTGTCTCGCCTCACTGCCAAGCTTCGCATGCTCTTTGTGAGCTTCATGTCCGTGCATTATGCTCTGTTTCGCCGCTTGCTCACCGTAGCACCACCGCACTATGAAGCAGAGCTCGCCGCCGCAGTAGCTCATCGGAGATGGAGCTCCGACGACCATAGAGGGGCGGCGCCACCTCTGTGTGGTTCGCCTCGCTGACCTCTTTCTAGCGCGCCTAACCGTGCTTGCTGGGGTGACCCGTGTCGCTGATGACGACCACCACCGATGCGCCCGACTGGTGAGTCCGACGTGGCTGCCACGTGGCGGCAGGGTGGACCCAGTGTGGCGTGGGCCCTCTCATCAGCCTTAGGGGCTAGCTGCCTCTGTGGTGCAGAAAGTTAGGGTTAGGGTTAGCTGACGTCAGGCTGACGTCATATATGTTTTATTATTTCCAGAAATGATTTAAATAAGGCATAAATTGTTATAATCTTATAAAATTCATAACTAATTCATATTTAATCAAAAAAATATGAATAATATATCAAAATGTTCAAAAAGATGAGTCTACACTTTAAAAATCTAATCATGCATTGTTAATCAACCTAAACCCTATCTAGTTTAGAGGAACATTGAACCCCCCTAATAGCATATGGGATCAATGGAATGCCAAACCCTCGGCACTCCGAACCCATTTAAATCGATGCTAATCCTAGGGTTGCCATGATAACTTTAATCTGACATATCATTCATGTGCTTGCGCATTGCATGGTTCGAGATGATGATTGTTTCCTTCCTTTCCGGTATTGCTTCTTCACGATAGCATCCGAGCACGAGACCGAAGTTAACCATATCGAAGATCCATATTTGTCTACCGAAGGACAAGGCAAGCGTAGCCTCTCATTCTAAACCTATGTTTTGCAAAGTATCTACTTTCTTACTATATTGTACACGATTCCAATGTGGTCTTTTGTCAGTAGCTAGAGTTACCCATCTGCTGCATAGTTTCCCTATTGTAGCCTTATACACCTGATCCACAGCTCCTAGCATACCTAGGTTTGGCATGTGAGCATTGCTAGAGCTTCTTCGACGGTCAAGCATAGCCATGCTTAGTAATTATGACTGAACCATCCCGGTGATGATGAATCGGAGATGCCAAAGAATATAGAAAGGTAGGAGATGGAGACCTGATCGGAGGTGACGGATAAATATGCTAAGGCTTGTATGTGAGGCCATGTTGGGTGTGGTTTTTGTAGTCCCATGCTCCCCCATTAGGACCTAAGTTCTTGCCTCTTGAACCAAGATGAGCATACAGCCAAACGGGGCCTAGAAAATCCCTCGGCTAAGTAACTTGCCTAGTAGATTCCATGAGTCATATAGTTTGGGCTTTTCATTTGGCATACGCATTGAAAATGTTTTCGAAAGAGGAGGAGAAGGAGGTGCATCATAACAGGTAGGTAAGCGTGGCCAGGGTTTCTTGGGGTAGATAGCGCCCCTGATAAACCAACCTCGCCCACTTCTCTAGGGACTAGCTTCGGGATTTGACCCGTTACGGCGGAACCCTCCTTAGGGCGTGACTCATGGTCTCGGCGACATCAAGGTAAAGGTCATGGTTAACCACCCTCTGCCGGCCCTCCAAGGAAGAGGGCTAATAATATTTGGCACTAAGAGTCGGTTGGTGCGTGTGCGTAAAGTTGTACACCCCTACAAGGTTAAATCTTTTTGAAAAAACGTGTTCACGGTTATGCATGACTTGGGAACGGACGTGATGATCATAGATAACGATAACTAAATATAAAACTTGTTGTTCCACATGTTCTTAAGGATGCTTCCTTGGGGGTTCGAGGAGGTGATCCTAGATGACAAGTTCGGATGTTCTTGATTAACATGTTCGGATGTTCAAGATGGAGTCATCGCTCTTTTACCCCATTTAAAAGGACTCTGTGTAGTCGAGCCTCTACTCTCTCTTGTTTACAAAGAAACTTGGCATTACACAAAGAAAATCCAGAGAAAGCTTTTCTAGCCAGAGCATGTAAATACTAGGTTATCTAAGTCTTGCAGAGTACATTCTCATACTCAGCCTTGTGCCATTGTTGTTTTTCTTCAGATCATATAGTCACAACTGAAAGTGGCTTCTATGTTGACATTGACGAGTAGTTGGGTGTTCCAGGTAGCAGCCTGAGGACTATGGGTTGGACATCACTTATGTTTATGGCCTCTTAGACCCTTTGTTTAGTTTGTTGTGTAGAACAACATAATTTGCTTTCACTGTTTGGTGTAATGATGGGTCTGTGACCCCTGGTTTGTAATAATCTGATATCGTACTCTGTTAAGAGTTTAAACTTATGTTGTTGTATCCCTGTGTTCTGTAATGTTACCGAATTATATACTGTGAGTCTTTGGGGTTGGAGTTAAGTTTATCTCGGAGGTTAATCCGAGGTTTGTTTAACCCTAATCCCGGGGGTGTTACAGGTTTTGGTATCAGAGCAGGACTGCCTGCAGGAAACCCTAGTATTGGTCGATGTTGAGTCTATAACTTGATAAAACTATTTAAAGGTTGAAAACTGTTTTCAAAAACTCTAACTAGGATTATTTTTACTCCTTCCCTGGTGTGATTCTAATGCTAGAGTTTTCTTATCCTATTTGGTTTGAAAAGGTTTTCATTCCTTATCCTTAACTTCAAACTTTTAGGATCATGTCTTTGGGATTGTTTTTCTAAGAACTCCTAAACTGGTTGCTATTCCTAGAGTTATCAAGGTGTCTCAGTTCTGCTTGATGCATAACATCTTAGCACTCCATTGTTATGGTTTGTAAGTCAGATGGTTAGTGTATACATTAGTATTCTTTGGTACTACCCTGCTTGATGAGATGATATGTTTTACATCCAGTATTCTTTGTCTTTGAAACCCTTGGCTAACGCCTTCTGTTCTTACAGGATGGGTGACACTTCTCGAGCTCGCATCGTGATCATCCTCATGAGTCTAGGAATGAGGACGATCCTTCTAATCTTCCTCCACCACCATCAATGGTTCAACTCATGGATATGTATGAGACCAACCGTGCTGACAACGTGAGGCTCCTTGAGAGGATTGAGCGCAATACTCAGTGCCCAAACAACCAAGTCGATATCAAGGATTTCATATGTCTCACTCTGCCAGTGTACAGCTTCTCCACTGAGCCACTTGATGCAGACTATTGGCTTTGCACCATGGAGCGCAAACTTTAGGTTGGTCACGTTCCTGAAGCTGATTGGGTAACCTTTGCTTCCTACCATCTAGAGGGAGCAGCTAACTCCTGGTGGGAAAATTTCTTGGCAATACAAGTTGCTCAACATGTTGTTACTTGGAAATAATTCACTGAAGGATTCTGAGCTTATCATATTCCGGAGGGTCTAATGGATGAAAAGAGGGAGGAGTTCCTCAAGCTGAAACAAGGCACTGGTTCTATGTATGATTACCAGCTAGCTTCAATCATCTTGCATGTTATGCTCCTGAATAAGTTTCCACTGATGTTAAGAAGCAAGCTCTTTTCCGCAAGGGACTAGACCCTGATGTTCGTCGTTATCTTCATCTGATGGATTTCGGGAATCTACAAACTCTTGTGAACAAGGCAATGAAAGCAGAGCATGGAAAGGTGGAGTATGAGGAAACCCGTAAGCATTCTAATGAAGGATCCAACAAGGCTGGTTCAAGCAATAAGAAGTGTCTTGTCTTCCTGCCTTATAGTGTTGTGCCACGTGCTCCTTACACCCCAAGGTCTTCTAGATATGCTGCTCGCCCGAGTGCTACTTCAAGAAATACTGGTGGGACAAACTATCCTGCTACTGGTACTGCATCAGGTCTTATCTGCTTCAAAGTGCTGGAAGTAGTCGTCTGACCCATATCTCTGCTGAAGAGGCTCGGGAATATCCAAGCGTTGTTATGGGTACGCTTCGTATCAATCACATTCCAGCTAAAGTTTTGTTTGATTCTGGAGCATCGTGTTCATTCATGTCACAAGCTTTTGCTGAAATGCATGGGATAAGTTTCAAGGGGTTGTCTAAACCTTTGATGGTTCATTCTCCTGGTTATAGATGGCAAACTACCATGGTTAGTCATGGGAACCTAATAAATGTTGCCTCCCAGTTGTTCCCCACTTATCTTATTGCCTTCAAGTCAACTAATATTGACGTCATTTTGGGCATGGATTGGTTGTCCCAATATCAAGCGGTCATAGACTATGCAACCAAGTCCGTGACTCTGACTAGTGTTGTTGGCATAACAGTCACTTATTGGACCATAGGGTCACTTTCTCCTTCACCTATTTCTATTTCTCAAGCGGAGTTGTATGCTCTTGAAGTTCAACCTCTGTTAGAGAATCAAGATGTTTCTGTGGTATGTGAATTTCTGGATGTCTGGCATGCCACCTGATCGAAGTGTGGAGTTTGTCGTAGACTTGGTTCCTAGAACTGCACATGTTTCCAAGAGACCCTTCCGTATGCCCCCTCATGAGCTAGCAGAGTTGAAGAAGCAACTAGAGGAGTTGGAGATAAAAGGATACATCCAGCCTGGCACATATTCTTGGGGATGTCCTACAATCTTTGTTAAGAAGCGGGAGACCAATATACCTCATCTGGTTGTGGATTATCGCCCTCTCAATGCTGTGACTATCAAGAACAAGTATCCTCTCCCTAGGATCAACGATCTTTTTGGTCAGTTAAGTGGTGCCACCATCTTTTTCCAAAATGGATTTGAGGTCAGGGTATCACCAAATCAAGATCCGAAAGGAAGACATTCCAAAGACAGCTTTCACCACTCGTTATGGTCTTTACGAGTACACTGTCATGTCCTTTGGTCTTACCAATGCTCCAAACACTTTTATGCGGCTTATGAACTCTGTCTTCATGGAGTATCTCGACAAATTTGTTGTGGTCTACATCGACGATATTCTGGTTTATTCCAAGACTGAAGAAGAACACGATGAACATCTACGTTTGGTGTTGACGAAACTTCGAGAACATCGTCTCTATGCCAAGTTATCCAAATGTGTGTTTTGGTTACAAGAACTCATATTCCTTGGTCATGTTGTTTCTGCCAAAGTGGTTGCTGTTATTCCGGACAAGATTCAATCTATTCTTGATTGGGAATCCCCCAAATCCGTTAAGGATGTTCGAAGTTTCCTTGGGTTGGCGAGATACTACCCATTCATTGAGAACTTTTCCAAGATTGCCAAGCCAATGACTGATCTTCTTAAGAAGGATAAGAAGTTCGAATGATCTGACAAGGCTGAAGAAAGCTTCCAGGTTTTGAAAACCAAGCTAACAACTGCTCCGATGCTAGTTCTTCCAGACACCAACAAAGACTCTATCATCTTCTATGATGCATCTCACCAAGGTCTCAGGTGTGTGTTGATGCAAGATGGTCATGTGGTGGCTTATGCCTCCCGACAGCTGAAACCACATGAGAACAACTATCCAACTCATGATCTCGAGCTTGCAGCTGTTGTTCATGCTCTTAAGCAATGGCGACATTACCTCATCGGTAGTCGTTGTGAGTTATACTCGGATCATCAGAGTCTGAAGTATCTTTTTATACAACCTGATCTGAATCTCAGGCAAAGAAGATGCTTGGAACTCATCAAAGATTATGATTTGGGTCTTAACTATCAACCTGGCAAAGCCAATGTCGTCGCTGATGCGCTAAGTGGGAAGGCTTACTGCAACAATTTGTTGATCAAACAAGCTCAACCTTCTCTTCATGAGGAATTTTCTCGACTAAATCTTGAAGTTGTTCCTCGTGGATTCATTTCTACTCTTGAGGTGAAATCTTCTATAGAGGATGAAATCAAGCTTGGTCAAAAGAATGATTCTGAAGTTGCTGAGATCAAAGAGAACATTGCTAAGGGAGTTGCAAAATGTTTCTCTACTGATGATCAAGGTATTGTCTATTTCGGTAACCATCCGATAGTGCCGAAGAGAACAAAGTTGAGGGGTTTAATTCTTGAAGAGGCTCATGAATCACCTCTATCCATTCACCCTAGAGATACCAAGATGTATCGGGATCTGCGTCAAAGATTCTGGTGGTCTGGTATGAAGCAAGATATTGCTCATTTTGTTGCTGAATGTGACGTTTGTCATCGCATCAAGGCTGGACACCAAATACCAGCTGGTCTCCTACAACTGCACCATATTCCTGAGTGGAAATGGGATGAAGTTGGTATGGATTTTATCACTGGTCTTCCCAAGACTCAAAAGGGAAATGACGACATCTGGGTAATTGTCGATTATCTGTACATAGTTGCTCATTTTCTTCCTGTTCCAGAAACCATCCGAGCTAGCTTTGGCTGATCTTTACATATCCCGGATCTTCATTCTTCATGGAGTTCCTAAGAAGATAGTATCTGATCGGGGAAGTTTGTTCACTTCAAAGTTCTGGGACAGTTTCCAAACTGCTATGGGAACTCGCCTATCCTTCAGCACAGCTTATCATTCTAGTAGCGGTGGTCAAACCGAAAGGGTGAATCAAATCCTTGAAGACATGTTTAGAGAATTTGTCATATCTTTTGGTAAGAAATGGGAGAAATGCCTACCTTTTGCTGAGTTCTCCTACAACAACAGTTATTAGTCCAGTATAGACATGGCACCTTTCCAGTTCTTATACTGAAGAACATGTCGTACTCCTCTGAATTGGTCTGAAACCGGCGAAAGAAAGTTCTTTGGAACGAATATGATCAAGGAAGCAGAAGATCAAGTTCGTATTATACGAGATCGTCTAAAAACAGCTCACTCTCATCAAAAGGGCTATCATGATCATCACCATCAACATGTTGAATATGAAATTGGTGATCAAGCTTATCTCTAAGTCACTCCGTTAAAGGGTGTCCATCGCTTCGGTATCAAAGGAAAACTGGCTCCTTGCTATGTTGGTCCTTTCCGCATTCTTTCCAAGTGTGGTAAGCTCGCATATCAATTGGAGCTTCCTGCAAACTTCCCCGAGGTACATGATGTCTTCCATCTGTCTCAACTCAAGCGTTGCTTCAAAGACCGTGTTCGTGGTGTTGATCACCAAACTCTTGACCTTCAAGAGGATTTGACTTATCAAGAGTATCCTATCCATACCCTTGATGAAGTCGAGCGCAAGACTCTTCATCAAAGCATCAAGTTTCTGAAAGTTCAGTGGTCTCATCACTCTGAGGACGAAGCATCCTCGGAACGAGAAGATCGTCTTCGATCTGAGTACCCTGCGTTCTTTTATAAAACTTAGGAATCTCGGGACGAGATTCTTGTAAGGAGGTAGAGCTGTAACAACCCAAGTGTGTAATATATGTAATTATTATTTAAGAGCATAAGCATGGATGAATCTTTTGCACCCTTGTTGTGTTTTGGAGACAAGAGGGGAGAAAAACCCTAATCTCTAAATTGTTTTCCTTCTCAATTCTATCCTTTTTTTAAATGGTCTTCATTTGGTAAAATGGATCCACATGTGGACCCTACTGTTTATATGCTCATGTTTAAAAAAGAATTCTAAAACTTTGCCTCATTCAAAGCTACTCAAAATATTTTGAATTGAGTGAAATAAGGAGGGTTTTTAGAGTAATTAATTAGAAAAGTTTTTACGGAAAAAAATGTGAGCAGAGAGGAAAAAAGGCCGCAGCCTAGCAAGCCAGCCCGCCTCCCCTTTATTTCTGCGGCCTAGCTAGCCTAACACTGCGGCCCGGTATCATTTCATTCTTTTTCCCTTTCTTCTTCGTCACCAGAAGGATGACAGTGAGCAAAGCATCTCGGTGTCACCGGTGAGGCCATCCTTGCGTTGCCATGATGACCGCCGCGAGGAGATTCGTGCAACCGATGTCGTTGGTGCATATAAGAACCCTTCCCGCTGCCAGGACAAACCCTATCCTCTCCTTCCTCCCCATTCACTACAAGAAATGTGTTGACTAGTGACCTTTTCTTAACGACCCTGAGTTTTTTGGTCATAGATCTATGACCATTTTGAACCAACTGGCCCTAGGCCATTTGGGAGGGTACAAACCCTGAAAAATTATGACCTTTTTTGTCTGAAAGGTCATAGTTTGCTTACACCAATTGGTCATAGCATACAAAGCGCAAGTCATGACCTTAATTTTGGGCGACTACGACCAATTTAAATGGTCGTGGGTGTTATTCATGATAACTTAAGAAATACCAATGGCCACCTCAGCAGGTGATCTAGGTGTCGTGTCCATATGTCAAATTTCGCTGACGTGTCTGCATATGTGTAATATCCATGTGTCTTTGACCTATTCACTACCAATTATACACCTACCGAATGACATGTGGGGCATGCTTGCCATGTTTGCTTTGACCTATTGACTGACAGGTTGGACCGTCGGAACTGGAAGTCTGAAACTGAGAAGAACACATACCGCTGCCGATTGAATAATTAGTCAAAAAGCAATGTGTTGGGGGTCGAACTAAGGATCTCGGGACTTCACGTCCTATGCAACGCGGTCTACCACCGGGCCACCGAATTTTCTTGTATAGAGGAGAGTACCGCAACTACTTAACCAGTAATCGGCCTTGTTATATCGTGACTTCTTGGGCTGCTCTCTGAGCTCGTCTAGGGCTGACGGCATCCTGGCGGCTATGGGCCTTATTAACCCCGCCGTTTGCCTCGCGGGTTTGCTGGGCTGGCCACCTTCATCTTTTTTTCTTTTTTTCTTTTTAAATTCTTTTGTATGTTTTTTATCATAATTCAAAATTGAGTCAAACAAAATTGAGAGAAGTTGTAAAATTTAAGAGAATTTTTTAGGACATTGTGGAACACTTTTACTTTTTGGGAAAACTACACGAATGTATTTTTCATATAAATCCATGATAGGTGTAAATAGAGATTTTGAATCATGGTTTTGATAATAGGGGTTTGACATTGATTTTTTTGTCTACGGGTTGATTCTTGCTAATATTTCAGTGGATCTCTGATAAAATAGCATATTGTGAATCTAAAAATGATTTTCGCAATAAATCATGAGCATTAGATCTTGTACCTGTAGTTCAAATCGGACCCACTTCCTACGGATTTGGCAAACATTTGTCTGTTTCACGAGGGGTGGACGGAAATATTTTTAGATACCCCAGTTGGGACATTGTCCAAGTAAGGTGGTATATTATTTTTGAAAAATGGGATGGTGCTATTTTGAAACTTTCATTTGGTGGTTGCTTCACAAAACGCCTCGATTTTGGCATTTTGAAAATGAAAAATACATTTTCTGTGGGACGAAAAGGAAAACTTCCTCCTGCAATATTGTTCTCCATCCGAAGATGCACATGCATGCACAATATGGGCACATTATTACAAACTATTCCACGATTCTAGCCATAACATTGGTCGTTTTACCTAAAAGCCATGAAACCTCGAACATGAAGGTTCTTAGCTAGGGGATGAGACTCGCTAAACTTGCATGGGATCTCTGATAAAATAGCATATTGTGAGCATTAAAATGATTTTTCCAAAAATTCATGGACATTAGATCATGTACCTGTAGTTTAAATCGGACCCACTTCCTACCGATTCGGCAGACATTTGTCTTTTTCACGAGGGGTGGATGGAAAGGTTTCAGATACCCCACTTGGGACATTATCCATGTAAGGTGGTCTACTATTTTTGAAAAATGGGTTGTGCCATTTTGAATTATTACTTTGGTGGTTGCTTCACAAAACGCCCCGTTCTTGGCATTCGGAAAATGGAAAATGCATTTTCTGTATAACGAAAAGGAAAACTTCCTATTGCAACATTATTCACCATCCCAAGATGCACATGCATGCACAATATGGGCACATTATCTAAAACTATATCACGATTATGGCTATAACATTGGTTGTTTGACCCAAAAGCCATGAAACCTCGAAGATGATAGGTCATTTCTGTGAAGGTTTTTTTGAGATGTTCGCAATATAACAAGTTCGGTATTTTCCCTTGCAAATATGTCACATAATATGACACCACGTGAAGGTTTTACATTGTTTGGACCGTTTTTGAATTTTTCATGCCCATTTCAAACTTTGGTCAAAACGGTAGGCACGAAGGTTGTTAGCAAGGGGATGAGCCTCGCTAAACTTGCATGGGATCTCTGATAAAACATCATATGGTGAGCATAAAAATGATTTTTCCAAAAATTCATGGACATTAGATCATGTACATGTAGTTCAAATCGGACCCACTTCATACCGATTCGATAGACATTTGTCTTTTTCACGAGGGGTGGACGGAAAGGTTTCAGATACCCCACTTGGGAAATTATCCATGTAAGGTGCTCTACTATTTTTGAAAAATAGGGTTGTGCCATTTTGAATTATAACTTTGGTGGTTGCTTCACAAAACGTCTCGTTCTTGGCATTCAGAAAATAGAAAATGCATTTTCTGTATAACGAAAACGAAAACTTCCTCTTGCAACATTATTCACCATCCCAATATGCACATGCATGCATAATATGGGTACATTATCACAAACTATATCACGATTATGGCCATAACATTGGTCGTTCGACCCAAAAGCCATGAAATCTCGAAGATGATAGGTCATTTCTGTGAAGGTTTTTTTTGAGATGTTGGCAATATAACAAGTTCGGTATTTTTTTCTTGCAAATATGTCACATAATATGACACCACGTGAAGGTTTTACATTGTTTGGAACGTTTTTGAATTTTTCATGCCCATTTCAAACTTTGGTCAAAATGGTGGGCACGAAGGTTCTTAGCTAGGGGATGAGCCTCGCTAAACTTGCATGGGATCTCTGATAAAACAGCATATTGTGAGCATCAAAATGATTTTTCCAAAAATTCATGGATATTAGATCATGTACCTGTAGTTTAAATCGGACCCACTTCCTACTGATTCGGTAGACATTTGTCTTTTTCACGAGGGGTAGACGGTAGATAGGGGATGAGCCTCGCTAAACATGCATGGGATCTCTGATAAAACAACATATTGTGAGAATTAAAATGATTTTTCCAAAAAATCATGGACATTAGATCATGTACCTGTAGTTCAAATCGGACCCACTTCCTACCGATTCGGCAGACATCTGTCTTTTTCAGGAGGGGTGGACAGAAAGGTTTCAGATACCCCACTTAGGACATTATCCATGTAAGGTGGTCTACTATTTTTCAAAAATAGGGTTGTGCCATTTTGAATTATAACTTTGGTGGTTACTTTAGAAAACGCCCCGTTATTGGCATTCAAAAAATGGAAAAGGCATTTTCTGTATGATGAAATGGAAAACTTCCTCCTGTAATATTGTTCGCCATCCCAAGATGCACATGCATGCATAATATGGGTACATTATCACAAACTATATCGCGATTATGGCCATAACATTGTTCGTTTGACCAAAAAGCCATGAAACCTCGAACATGATAAGTCATTTCTGTGAAGGTTTTTTTGAGATGTTCGCAATATAACAAGTTTGGTATTTTTCCTTGCAAATATGTCACATAATATGACACCACACGAAGGTTTTACATTGTTTGGACCATTTTTGAATTTTTCATGCCCATTTCAAACTTTGGTCAAAATGGCGGGCATGAAGGTTCTTAGATAGGGGATGAGCCTCACTAAACATGCATGGGATCTCTGATAAAACAACATATTGTGAGCATTAAAATGATTTTTCCAAAAATTCATGGACATTAGATCATGCACCTGTAGTTCAAATTGGACCCACTTCCTACCGATTCGGCAGAGATTTGTCTTTTTCAGGAGGGGTGGATGGAAAGGTTTCAGATACCCCACTTGGGACATTATCCATGTGAGGTGGTCTAGTATTTTTTTTAAATAGGGTTGTGCCATTTTGAATTGTAACTTTGGTGGTTACTTCAGAAAATGGCCCATTTTTATACTCCGAAAATGCATATATGTGCAAAATAGACCCAACCAATCAGAACGGGTTATGAGACTACCCACGGATCACCCCGCCAAAGCAAATCTCAGCCATCCAGCAAGCCTCCATCCAACATCTGAAATTTCATTTCAGTTTTTCCCACCTCCACGTCCTCCCACATACTTTGGACATGATGTGACCGAAGCGCCCTGGTGTTCTCTAGTCAGGAACCACTTATGTGAACAGGGGCAGTTCCGTGAAATCATACCATCGATCTAGATCACGATCGGGAGGACACCCAAACCCTAATCCGCTCGCTCCTCTTCCTAGACCCGCCGACGTGCGCGAGTACCCAAGCCTCCTCTCTCTCCCAAACCCTAGCATCTCCCTCTGCTGCCACACATCATGTACAGAAGTTTCCGTTCTCCCCTCCCTCTTCAGTCGCCCCCAGTTTTCCAAAGACCCGAGCTACCGCGAGCTCGTATACGCGCCGCCCCTACCCCCAATTTTCCATCGACCCGAACCACCCCAAGATCGCGTACGAGTCATCGATGAAGTCCTACAAGGAGGGGATCCAGGGCCGATGGTTGATCTACCCGTCGCGGGCCTCGTGTCCTCAGTCCTGGCAGACCCGGGCCTCGAGCAGGGCTCACGCTATGGAGGCCGTCAAGGAGGACTCGCGCCTGTGTTTTCCTCCGCTCCGACGCGGACTCATCAGCGATGGCCGCGTCCTCTCCACTACCTCACATACGAGGTACAGTTCCATCTCCTCTGCCACTTCCCCTTTTGCTCAATTCAATTAATTTGTTTAGGATTTGCTAGTTGTGGAAGTTCATTAGATTAGACTGAAGTCGATTAGATTAGGTTAGATTTAGATCGTGGTGCGGGGAGCTATGTTAATGTTTGATCCTATCTAAGGTAGGATGCATCTTCATGTTGTCGATCCTCAATTCGTGTTGTTCATGTAATCGCTGACATTTCCTTCATGTTCTTCCTTTTGCTGTATATGAGTGGCCGCAAGTCCTACTCAATTAGCATAGGTTTATGTTTCCCATGGGAAGACTTGATGTTCTTCTTGTGAACCTTGCTATAGCTAGTGAGTTTTTTGGTCAATATATGGTTGTTCTGTAGAGATCTTTTCTGGAATAATTTTATTTGTTCTTCTTAGCTGACTATGTATGGTAGAAGCTCTACTTGAAGCTAATTGTTGCTTGTAGCGTTGTGCTACTATCTATGTGAAGTTGAACAATATGTGGCACTGCTGCAAGCACATGAGCAGTTGTGTTCTATTTAGAATTCATGAGACTGAACTCTGTCTTTATGCACTTTTGTTTGAGGTGATCGTGTACCAACTACAAGATGGCTGTCAACATCTCGATGAGTCGGCATCTACACTACCTGCTGCTGCTGGCTTCCACATGGTGTAGAAGTCGGCGTCTTCCTCGAGCTTTAGCTGCAGGCCACCACATCGAGGGACAGCGTCTGCGCCATGCACTTGACGCGCGAAGGCTCCTATCTTGCCATTCACACCAGCCTTGGAGACATCCAGGTATCAGTCAGATGCAACATGTGAGATTACTACACATTTACTTTGTCAGAAATACTATTTTCCCATCTTATTGGATGTTTTCCGATTATATCAATCAGTTTGGACAAGACGTAAATGTCTTGGTCTGATGGCTACTACAATGCAAGAAAGAATTTTGTTTTTCCACTCATGAATAGTAATAGTTTGAACCCTGCTATATCAAACTAAGCTATTGGTTTTGGATTCAGTTCACATGTCTCTCTTTGTGATATTGAATAAGAGCGGTAGGCAGAGGTGACCAAGCGTGTTAATTTAGTCTACTCCCATGTGAAGCATCATGCGCTTGATATGTATATTTTATCTGAATTGGCTTGATATGTTCAATCTCTTGTGGTTTCATCCAGGTTGTGTGGAATGACAGTCATACAAGTAAGTGTTGTCGGTGATGTCAATGGTGGCCCAGGCCGGAGCTTTCGGCGCTGCCTCCTGCTCAGCGGGGAGATTAGCGGCGTGCTGCCGGACAATCAGGTGGTCAGTGGCGAGCTACCAGAGCTTCCGGCGCTTCCTCCTGTGCAGCCAGGAGGTCAGGGGCGAGCTGCCAGCATTGCTGCTGCACTACCGGGATGATGTAGGGCTAGTGGCGACCGATCAGGTGTAGTAGTCAGCTGGAGTTGCTTCTGGAGTGGATTGGCGATTGATCAAGGGTGTAGTCGGTGACCCATCAAGGAGATCACATTGTGTTGCTGGGAGTAGTAGGCATATGTGGCTTGTAAATTGTAATAGACTATTATTGAATACTTTCATGTTTTCTTCTGTTCTATTTGAAATACTGAATATGCATGTTTTTTAAAATTGTGGGAGATGGAAACCATTTGACATGTGGGGCCATTGATTGAGATGAATATAACAAATGGGACCAATATGAATAGTGGGACCTGCTCCAAAATAATTAGGCCGAAATTAAATAGCAAATGGGCTTCAAAAGGACCAAGCCTAGAAATAGATATTTCAAATTGTTGGGCTTGGCCCATTTAGCACACCTGAATTGATAAAAAAGAAATTTGAATAGGCTGAATTATTGGGCTTAACCCATGTAAAGGAGGGAGCTGGACCATGCTGAATTTGATCTAAGACCATTTATTTTGGTCACATATTTGCCACGTAGGATTGTCCACGTAGGATCCTCCGTGGACAGCCTAGATAGCCCATGACCAAAATTTTGGTCATAAAATCTATGACCATCTATTTTGGTCATAGTAGTCCATGACCAATTCAAAAAAATGTAGTGAGTTGTCTATAGTGACCCTCGCTATGTGACCTACTCGATTTGGTCATAGAAAGGTCATAGATGGATTACTATGACCTTTCAGTGACAAATATTGGAGGTCACTAGTTAGCACAATTCTTGTAGTGATTTCTCCCCTCCGTCAAACCCTAGCCCGCGGGAGCTTCGGGTCGCCGCCGTTCCTCACCTTCCCTCACCGTTCCGAGCTCACAGGAGTGGCCGTCGTGGTTGACTCGTTCGATTGCCCTGGTCAGTGCAAGTCGGGGTGGCTGTAGTCACTGGAATTGAGAGGTCCCTCCGCCACCAGACGCCGCCGCTCGCCGTCGATTCAGTCTCTGTCTCGCCTCGCCGCCAAGCTTCACACGTTCCTAGTGAGCTTCTTATCCGTACAGTACACTCTGTTTTGCCGCTTGCTCGCCGTAGCACCACCGAAATGTGAAGCCGAGCCCGCCACCGTAGTAGCTCGTCGGAGATAGAGCTCCGGCAACCATAGAGGGGCGGCGCCACCTCTGTGTGGTTCACCTCGCTAAGCTCTTTCCAGCGTGCCTAAAGGTGCTTGTTGGGGTGGCCCGTGTCGCCGGCGATGACCACAGCTGACGTGCCCGACTGGTGAGTTCGACGTGGCTGCCGCGTGCCCGCAGGGTGGACCTAGCTTGGCCCGGGCCCTCCCGTCAGCCTTAGGGGCTAGCTACCTCTGTGGTGCAGAAAGTTAGGGTTAGGGTTAGCTGACGTCAGGCTGACGTCATATCTGTTTTATTATTTTCAGAAATGATTTAAATAAGGCACAAATTGTTATAATCTTATAAAATTTATAACTAATTTATATTTAATCAGAAAAATATGAATAATATATCAAAATGTTCAGAAAAATGAGATCTAAACTATAAAAATATAATCATGCATTATTGATCAACCTAAACCCTAGCTAGTTTAGAGGAACATCGAATCCCCCTAATTGCATATGGGATCGATGGAATGCGAAATCCTCGGCACTCCGAACCCATTTAAATTGATGCTAATCCTAGGGTTGCCATGATAACTCTAATTGGACATATCATTCATGTGCTTGCGCATTGCATGGTTCAATATGATGATTGTTTCCTTCCTTTCCAGTATTGCTTCTTCGTGATAGGATCCGAGCACGAGACCGAAGTCAACGATATCGAATATCTATATCTGTCTACTGAAGGACAAGGCAAGCGTAGCATCTAATTATGAACCTATGTTTTGCAAAGTATCTACTTCATTACTATATTGCACACGATTCCAATGTGGTCTTTTGTCAGTAGCTAGAGTTACCTATCTGCTATATAGTTTCCCTGTTGTAGCCTTATACACCTGATCCACATCTCCTAGCATACCTAGGTCTGGCATGTGAGAGTTTCTAGAGCTTCTTCGATGGTCAAGCTTATCCATGCTTAGTAATTTCGCTTGAACCATCCCGATGATGATGAATCGGAGATGCCAAAGAATCTAGAAAGGTAGGAGATTGAGACCTGATCGGAGGTGACGGATAAATATGCTAAGGCTTGTATGGGAGGCCACGTTGCGTGTTGTTTTTTAGTCCCATGCTCGCCCCATTAGGATCTGAGTTCTTGCCTCTTGAACCAAGACGAGTGTACAACCCCACGGGGCCTGGAAAACCCCTTGACTAACTAACTTGCCTAGTAGATTCCATGAGTCACATAGTTCGGGCTTTCCATTTGGCATACACATTGAAAATGTCTTCGAATGAGGAGGAGAAGGAGGTGCATCGAGCGTGGAAGGGGTTTCTTGGGGTAGATAGCGCCCCTAATGAACCAACCTCACCCACATCTCTAGGGACCGGCTTCGGGATTTAACCCGTTACGGTGTAACCCTCCTTAGGGCGTGACTCATGGTCTCAGCGACAGCAAGGTAAAGGTCGTGGTCAACCACCCTCTGCCGGCCCTCCAAGGAAGAGGGCTAATAATATTTGGCACTAAGAGTCGGTTGGTTCGTGTGGGTAAAGTTGTACACCCCTGCAGGGTTAAATCTTTTCGAAAAGCCGTCTTCACGGTTATGAACGACTTGGGAACAGATGAGATGATCATAGATAACGATAACTAAATACAAAACTTGTTGTTCCACGTGTGCTTAAGGATGCTTCCTCGGGGGTTCGAGGAGGTGATCCTAGATGACAAGTTCGAATGTTCTTGGTTAACAAGTGTGGATGTTCAAGATGGAGTCGTCGCTCTCTTACCCCGTTTAAAAGTATTCTATGTAGTCGAGTCTCTACCCTCTCTTGTTTACAAACAAAGTTGGCTTTACGCAAAGAAAATCCAGAGAAAGCTTTTCTAGCCAGAGCATGTAGATACTAGGTTATCTAAGTCTTGCGGAGTACATTCTCGTACTCAGCCTTGCGCCATTATTGTTTTTCTCAGATGATATAGTCGCACTAAAGGTGGCTTCTACGTTGACATTGACAAGTAGTCGGGGGTCCCAGGTAGTAGCCTGAGGACTATGGGTTGGATGTCGCTTATGTTTATGGCCTCTTAGGCCCTTTGTTAAGTTTGTTGTGTAGAACAACATAATTCGCTTTCGTTGTTTGGTGTAATGATGGGTCTGTGACCCCTGATTTGTAATAATCTAATATTGTACTCTGTTAAGAGTTTAAACTTGTGTTGTTGTATCCTTGTGTTCTGTAATATTACCGAATTATATATTGTGAGTCTCTGAGGTTGGAGTTAAGTTTATCTCGGAGGTTAATCCGAGGTTTATTTAACCCTAATCCTGGGGGTGTTACAATCGCCCACTAATTGGGCTATCATGCACTAACCCCACAAAGTGGAGTGTGTAGAAGAAGCACACCAGAGCGAATAGCAAGAAGGAGCACATTTTCTTTTAGAAGCGGGAGTTACTATTTATCGCTCATGTTGTGCAATACAAGACCTTCCCTGAAGGGTTTCCTCATGGGTTGCATATTTGTTTTCCTATCTATACTACTACTATTAATTTGCTAGTGCTAGGTTCCTCATATTTCACGATTTTCCATCCGACATTTTATTTCCTATTTTTTCCCTGCAGTTCAAAGATGTTACTCGGTCATCCCTGCTCAGCCTCGCTAACAACAACGTGGATCCCGTCGGTGCTTGTCGTTCCTCCATGTGCTTGCGCTTCTGACGCTGCCGATGGGGAGATGAGCCATAGGAGGTGCCTTTCCTCCATGGGCGGAGCTACAGTAAAATGGGGTCAATTGACCCTAGTGACTTTGGCCCATACTCTTCTACGTATAGCCTAGTTCAAGAAATTGAACCAATGAAAATTGTATTTTGACCCTAGTTAATCACGTGCAGATGTGCAATTCTACAACTCTAGGCCCAACATGGAGCAGGCAGCCCATAGTTCGCTAGATCGATCGATCGCTGAAGGGTATCGCCCGGCCCGGTCCTTGTCTCCTTGTATTCTATTTTTTCTTTGCGATCTGGCTGCGCTCGATCACACGCGCAAAATTTGGGAGCGTGCCACACGAATATTCTACAATAGCAGGTATTGAAGAATCCGTACAAGAAATTTTACTAAATTTGAAAGAAATTGTATTGAGAAGTAATCTCTATGGAGTTAGAGACGCATCAATTTGCGTCAAAGGTCCTAGGTACATAACTGCTCAAGCTGCGGTTCCTTCCCGTCGTCTCCTCCCATGGATTGGCGGCACTCCATCAACTCGGCAGTCAAGGAAAAGTCTGCGCATGATTTATAAGAGCTACGAAAACCGGTATATGCATCTATTTGATCTGAAGGATTGTCTGAAAAACGGAATATGCAGCGGTACCATTGTGATGTATATATACACGATGAATAGTTCACAGGAGATTTACAACGTGACGCCTTGTCGTACACGACAAGGACAAGGACATCTACTACACGATCATTCCGGACCTAGTACAATGTTTAACACCGCTCAATCATAACTTATCTAAGTTGAGATTGCGTTTAAAAGCTTCTAATCGACTAGTAGAGAGTGCCTTTGTAAAACCATCCGCAAGTTGATCTCCTAAAGATATAAACCGTATGTCCAAAAGTTTCTGAGCTACTCTCTCATGAACGAAGTGATAATCCACCTCTATATGTTTTGTCCTTGCATGAAACATAGGATTGGCAGAGAGATACGTAGCTCCAATATTTTCACACCACAAACACACAGCTCTTGGTTGTGGTACTCCCAGCTCCTTTAACAAAGTTTGTATCCAAATTACTTCCACAGTGGCATTTGCTAGGGCTTTATACTCAGCCTCTGTACTTGAGCGAGACACTGTAGCTTGTTTCCTAGCACTCCATGATATCAAATTAGATCCAAAGAATACATCAAAACTACCTATAGATCTTCGATCATCTGGACAACCTGCCCAATCAGCATCAGAGAATGCACTGACAAGAATAGACTCCGACTTACTTAACCTCAAGCCAACAGAAGCGGTTCCACGCAGATATCTCAAAATCCGCTTAACCGCTGTCCAATGAACTGTAGTAGGTGCATGTAGAAAATGACAAACCTTATTGACAAAATCTACAATGTCAGGTCTAGTCAAAGTAATATACTGTAATGCTCCTATAATACTCATGTAGCGAGTAGAATCTTCACTACTCAACAATTCTCCATCAGTCAAGGACAATTTTTTTGAAGTAGACAAAGGAGTATCAACCTTTTTGCACATGTTCATGCTCACATGTGCAAGTAAATCATTGGCATACTTTTCTTGAGATAGAATAATACCATCATGAGTCTTCTTTACTTCTATTCCCAAGAAGAAATGCAATTCTCCTAAGTCCTTTAATGCAAAAGCCATACCAAGATTATGAAGAAGAGCACCAACAGCTGTATCTGAGGAGCTGACTACAACAATGTCATCAACGTAGATAAGCATAAAATAGTCACTCCCCCTTTGGTGTAGAAGACCAACGAAGTATCAGCGTGCGATGCAGAAAAACCAAGTTGCTGAAGTTTAGAGCTAAGACGAGCATACCACGCACGAAAATCCTGCTTGAGACCGTAAAGAGCTTTATCAAGATTACAAATATACTCTGAGCAAGAAGCGTCAGTATAACCAAGAGGTTGTCGCATATAGACCTCTTTTTCCAGAACACCATGCAAGAACGCGTTCTTCACATCAAGTTGCCTGAGCTTCGAATTACGCGAGACTGCCAAAGACAAAACCAGTCTAATAGTAGTAGCCTTAACTACAGGACTAAAGGTGTCCTCATAGTCAATATCATATTGTTGCTTGAATCCTTTTGCAACAAGTCGGGCCTTGTACCTGGCAATAGTACCATCAGCCTTGCGCTTGACCTTATAGACTCATTTATAGTCAATTATATTTCTCCCAGAAGTAGCAGGAACCAAATGCCATGTATTATTACGCAACAGAGCACAAAAATCTTCATCCATAGCTTCCTTCCAACGAGGATCATCCAATTCCTCTTCAACAGATTCTGGTTCACCAGTAGAGCAAAAATTTGCAAAACAAAGATGGTCATACCGAACACGCCCATTCGTGATAATTTTTGGCCGCACAATTCCATGTTGCAAACGTGTGCGTGGACGTTCCTCCTCGGGAGACTGCACAATTGTTGTGGGTACAGAAAATCCAGAATCTGTGTTGCCGAGACAAAACCGACAGGCTCAGCCGCACCAGATCCGTGCATGCTAGTATGCGTGCTTGAAGACGAAGTGACACCCACAGAAGATCCAGGAGCCGGCAGGGGGAATCATGCATCGCTGTCACACGTCCTTGTGCGCGCGCACGCACGGGAGAGGAGCGATGCGTGTCCTCTTTCTCCATGTGAAGAGGACCAGCTGAAGACCGATTCAAATCATCTCTCGAACTGCAATCTGACGTGTCAGAGTCCAAAAAATCATTGGTGTCCTGCACAAACGACTAGCAACCAGGTGATTAGCAGGATTAGCATCATCATCAGTTCGTACATCAGTACCCCAAACATATGACCAAGATTTGAAGGAAGAAGACTGATTTCAGCACGAAGTTGAGCACCCGCATTGGGGTGGAGCGTGGCAAAAGGAAAAACGGACTCGTCGAAAACAACATCACGAGAGATTTAAATACGACCGGTGGAAATATCCTGGTTTTACTGTTCGAGTAGATAGAATTTTTTTATTTTCTGCTACGGAACCCTTCAGTGGTATCAGAGCGGGTCTATGGGTAGACATGTCGTACGGATAGAACACATAGCAATATTTGGGCATTGATTCTCTAGTTGCTACCCTCTTTTAGTGTTATTGTTCATATCGCGCCAGTGTTTGATGAAGCAGCCCCCAACCGACCTTACGTGGTGATTCATGAGACTGGTCCACAAATCAAAGTGGCTTAGGGGGGTGTCTGTATCTCTACAGTAGTTGATATGGCATTAACACTGGAGGGCCTTGAAAAGGGAAGAAGAACGGTAATCATTGAATCCATGTTGTGGCTCGACGTTCGTAGGTGGGAAGGGGTTCTACTGCGAAAGCCCTAAAGCCGCGTAAAACATGCAATAGTTAATATAGAAGCGTCTATTTTTATTATTGCATAGGGGCAAGTATTATAACATGGCAATGACAAGTTTATGAAACTCTCATTGAAGCTATTGATGATGATCATAAAGCTATAACCATGTCATAACACTTTACTTTAGAAGCATTACTTATTGTGCTAGTATACTTACTAGACGGTAGCATAATAAGATAATCCCTCATAGTATTCCAGTTATCGTATTCCCCTTGTGTGTGCACCACCAAGAAAGTTCTTTGGTATGAGGCCGGCCGTGATGATCGGGGGTCAGACATATCTACGTTCGCATACAGTGGGTGCAAGCCATGTTGCATTGCGAATACACACGAGTTAGGACTGGCGAGCCTAGCACGCTAGAGAAGCGTGGCCTCGGAATACAAGAGACTGAAAGGTCGAGCATAAATCACATGGTAGATGTGATCGACATTAGGGAATGTCCACCTTTGATGTTGCACTGATGGCCATGATGATCGGGGGAGGTGTAGGGGATAGGGATCATGTGATCACTAAACGAGTAGAGGGATGTTCGTTTAAGTGGGAGTACCTTTATTAAAACTGAACTCATTATTATGAACATAGTCTAAACACTTTGCAAATCCTTTGTAGATGTCTCGCCCACCCACCTTCAACCTAAGCCCTTTCCTCGAGAAGGACAAGCTGAAAACTGATGGAACCAACTTCACCGCATGGTTCCGCAATCTTAGGATCCTCCTAGTCCCCTACAAGCCGACTTATGTCATCGAGGCTGAGCTTCTGGCTAAGCCTGCAGATTCCGCCTCTCAGGATGAAAAGAATGTCTGGAAGTCCAAGGCGGACGATTTCTCCCTCATCCAGAGTGGAATGCTCTATGCCATGGAGCCGGAGCTTCAAAAGCGTATTGAGAAGATGAATGCTTTTGAGATCATTGAGGATCTCAAAGCCGTCTTTGCTCCGCAGGCTCGTGCAGAGAGGTATGATGCTTCTGAGATCTTCTTCTCTGCTAAAATGGAAGAGCACAACAGTATTAGTGAGCAAGTGGTCAAAATGTCTGGCTACGTTAAGTGCTTAAACGCCCTGGATTGCAAAATCCCAGAGGAACTCGCTATAGATAGGGTACTGCAGTCGATGCCCCCTAGCTATAAGAGTTTTGTGATGAACTACAACATGCAAGGGATGACTAAGACCCTTGTTGAGGTGTTCGCCATGCTCAAAACTGCTGAGGTTGAAATCAAGAAGGAGCACACGGTGTTGATGGTCAACAAGACTGCCGACTTTAAGAAACCGGGGAAAAAGGGAAAAGGCAAGGGTAAGAAGTCTAAGAGGGATGGCATGTTTGTTCCTAGCACCCCAAAGACTACGAAGCCTGGCCCTAAGCCCGGCACTTCGTGCTACTACTGCAAAGGGGATGGGCACTGGAAACGCAACTGCCCTAAATACCTTGAAGACAAGCGAGCTGGCAAGATAGCCATCCCGGACAAAGGTATATATGATATACATGTTATTGATGTATTCCTTACAAGCGCCAGGAGTAACACCTGGGTATTTGATACCAGATCTGTTGCTCACATTTGTAACTCTCAGCAGGATCTGCAGAGTAGGAGGCGCCTAAGGAAGGACAAGGTGACGATGCACGTTGGCAATGGCTCGAGAGTCGATGTGATGGCCGTCGGCACCCTGCATCTCCGTCTACCGTCAGGATTATTGTTGGTTTGAATAAATGTTATTATGTACCCGCACTGAGTATGAATATTGTGAGTGGGTCTTGCTTGTTGCAAGACCATTATTCGTTTAAATCAGGAACAAATGGTTGTTCAATTTATATGAATGATATTTTCTATGTTCATGCTCCTGTATGTGATGGTTTATTCCTACTTGATCTTGATTGTGATACACACATTCACAGTATTGATGCTAAACGTTGTAAGCACAGTGACAATAATTCCATGTACATATGGCATTGCCGTCTTGGTCATATTGGCATAAAGCGCATGAAGAAGCTTCATTCGGAAGGGCTTCTTGGATCAATGGATTTCGAATCCCTTGATACATGTGAGCCATGCCTCATGGGAAAGATGACCAGGACACCATTCTCCGGGATAGTGGAGAGAGCTGTAGACCTACTTGGGATCATACATACAGATGTATGTGGACCAATGAGTGTCTCAACACGCAATGGTTATCGTTACTTTGTTACCTTTACTGACGACTTGAGCAGATATGGATATATCTACTTGATGAAGCACAAGTCTGAAACCTTTGAAAAGGTCAAGGAATTTCAGAAGAGGTAGAGAATCAACTTAACAAGAAAATCAAGCACCTTCGATCAGATCGGGGAGGCGAGTATTTGAGTTATGAGTTTAACATGCACTTGAAGGACTGTGGGATCATCCCGCAGCTTACGCCAGCCGGAACACCACAGCGTAATGGTCTGTCGGAACACGGTAACCGGACCCTATTGGATAGTGTATGGTCCATGATGTCTTTAACTGATTTGTCTGTGTCTTTTTGGGGATACGCGTTAGAAACCACCGCTTTTATTTTGAACCGAGCACCATCCAAATCCGTGGAGACAACACCATATGAGATATGGTATGGGAAGCCAAAGTTGTCATTTCTGAAAGTTTGGGGATGTGAGGCGTATGTTCAGAAACTACAACCTGACAAACTCGAACCCAAGTCAAAAAATGTATCTTTGTAGGATATCCAAGGGAAACTGTTGGATATACCTTCTACAATCAAGCAGAACACAAAACACTTGTCGCAAAAACCGGCACCTTTCTCGAGAAAGAGTTTCTTGCAAAAGGGGTGAGTGGAAGGAAAATTGAGTTAGATGAAATTGTTGATCCTTCTCTCCATATTCCGAGTAGCGCAACGGAAGCTGTTCCGAAACCGCTCTCCAACATGGAGGAAGAGTCCATTGATGCTGATCAAAACAATGACGTCGAGACTCCTGAGGTTCACATGTCTACAAGGGTTTGTGCCACTCCAGATTGGTACAGTAGCCTTGTAATGTCTGTCATATTAGATGATCAGGATGAACCTGCAAACTACAAAGAAGCTATGGGTAGTGCTGACTCTGAGAAATGGCTAGAAGCCATGAAATCCAAAATAGGATCCATGCATGAAAACCAAGTTTGGACCTTGGTGGATCTTCCAGAGGGTCGCACGGCCGTGGAAAATAAATGGATCTTTAAGAAAAAGACAGATGCGAATGGTAATGTAACCATTCACAAAGCTCGACTTGTCGCAAAGGGTTTTTGACAAATTCAAGGAGTTGACTACGACGAGACTTACTCTCCCGTAGTGATGCTTAAGGCTGTCAGGATTTTAATAGCAATTGCTGCACATTTCGACTATGAAATTTAGCAGATGGATGTCAAGACCGCATTACTCAATGGTCACATTGATGAAGAGTTGTATATGATGCAACCGGAAGGTTTTGTTGATCCTAAGGATGCTGGAAAGGTATGCAAGCTCCAACGGTCCATTTATGGGTTGAAGCAAGCATCTCGGAGCTGGAACCAACGTTTTGATCAAGTGATCAAGAGTTTTGTATTTGTCCAAAATCAACAAGAGTTCTTTGTTTACAAGAAAGCGAGTGGGAGCTCGGTATTTTTCTTAGTAGTATATGTGGATGACATATGACTCATGGGAAACGATGTGGATCTTATGAAAAGCGTGAAAGCGTATTTGAGCAACCAATTTTCCATGAAGGATGTAGGTGAAGTTGCATACATATTAGGAATCAAGATCTATAGAGATAGATCAAGGCACCTAATAGCATTAAGTCAGAGTACTTACATAGATAAGATTTTGAAGAGGTTCAAAATGGAAAACACCAAGAGGGGTTTTATACCTATGATGAAGAATTGCAACTTGAGTGTGACTCAATGTCCTGTAACGGACAATGATAGAGAGAAGATGTCTGACGTCCCCTATGCTTCTGCAATAGGATCTATCATGTATGCAATGCTTAGTACCCGACCTGATGTGGCATTGGCTCTTAGTTTGACGAGCCGATATCAGAGTAATCCAGGACCAGATCAGTAGACAGCTGTGAAAAATATCCTAAAGTATCTGAGAAGAACAAGGGATATGTTCCTAATCTATGGAGGAAATGATAAAGCTCTAAACGTAATAGGTTATGTAGATGCGAGCTGGAATTCAGATCATGATGACTCAAAGTCTCAAACAGGATTTGTTTTCTTGGTGACTGGTGGGGCGGTAAGCTGGAAGAGCAAGAAGCAGCCGGTGGTGGCACAATCTTCAATGGAGTCTGAATACATTGCTGCAGCTGATGCAGCAAATGAAGTTGTTTGGCTAAGGAATTTCGTCATCAAACTAGGAGTTTTTCCCAATGCACAAGACCCCGTGACGATCTATTGTGATAACACGGGAGCTATTGCAAATGCCAGGGAACCAAGAACTCATTCCACAGCCAAACACATCAAGCTTAGATTTCACGTCATCCGGCAGATTGTTGACGAAGGTGAAGTCAAGATTTGCAAAGTAGATACGGAGCTGAATGTAGCAGATCCTTTGACTAAAGCTCTCCAACATGACAAGCACGAACAACACCGAGATTCCATTGGTGTTACGTTCCTGCCTATTGTAAGCTAGTTTTGTATACTCTAGTGCAATCGGGAGACTGAAGGAGTTATGCCCTAGAGGCAAATAATAAAGTGCATTATTTGATATACCTCTTGTATGTTCATAATACGTTTCATACTGTGCTATAACTGTGTTAATACGAAACCTTAATACACGTGTGGTATGTAAACAAACTGTGTCTCTAGTTACCTCTAGTGAACTAGTTCATTGGTCATGAGGATGGTCTGTGTTTCAAGATCATGGGCATTTATGCCAACTGACAATGAGGTCATGTTATTATTTGAATAACATGATAGACAAACATCAGACCGTTATATCGTAATGAGATCTAGTTACAAAGTTCACCATTGATGATAAAACACAAAGAACCTCGCAACCTGATCCTTTGACTGTGAGGTAATGCAAATCACCGTTCTGGAAGAAGCTTAGATGGTTATCAAGAATCATCTCGTAACAGGGTGATCAAAAAGGTGCCACTCAGGTTTTCCGAAGGAATGTGTAGAAGAGTACATATCAAGACCATGATTTGTCTAGTCCATGTAACGGACAGATACATGTGGCCATCTCGGTGACGTTGCATTGATGAAGCTTGCAAGCATGTGACTAGGTCACGGAATGCAACGACATGAGAATGAGAAAACAAGTTCATCGGTAACGAGATCGAACTAAGGTATAGAGATACCGAAGATCAAGTCTCGGATGAATTCGGTATCGTATGACAAAGGGAATGGCGAACGACTATCTCACGGTTCGAGCGAATTTATTTGTGAAACACACGGGGGTCACATGGCCATCCAGGTCCCTCTGTCAATCATTGATATGAGAGTGGTCTCTGTCATGTCCGGTGTTTCTGAACCAAAGGATGTCATGCTTAAGGGTGGGGACGCTTAGGGTTGATTAGGTATCATATGAGAAATAGAGAGAGAGAAACCGGAATAGTTTCGGTAACATCCGATGGAGATCGGAAGGGATCCGGAAGATGTTCCGGAGTGAAGGAATAATATAATATGTGTATTTGAATGTTAATTGGAGAATTAATATTAAATATATATTTTATTTTATTTTAAAAGACACTATATTGCTAATGAGCCTCACCCGAGGGGAGGCCCAAGTGGGCAAGGCGGCTAGGGAGAGGGGGCCAGCCGGCCTAGGGCTGGTGGGCCGCCCCAGTGGGGCCCACCTAGGGCCGGCGGCTGCCCCAAGGTGGCCGGCGGGTGTGGGAATAGTCCCACACCGCCTGGCCCCTGGGTGGTGCGCCCCCCCTCCTACTATATAAAGGGGCCCCCCTTCCACTTGGAGTACACCCATTCCTCTCATTCTCTCTCTCTCTCATCTGCTGAGGGCTTCCCCGTAATATTGGGGAGGACTTCATAGTTGAGTTCTCCACCTTCACACTACCGTCGTGTGATCGGCGATCCGGCATCTACTTCTTCCGCTACTCGGCTGGATCAGAGCCCGGTTGACGTCCACTACACCGAACGTGTGACGAACTTCGGAGGCACCACACTTGGGGTGCTGCTCGTCTTCATCAATATACGCCTTCCTGCGTAAGGCATGCCACTCTCTGCAAAGGTATGAATACTGTATTCCTTCTCCGTTACTTTTTTCTACATAGTATAGATCCTGGTTTTAGTGTTCGAGTAGATAGAATTTTTTTCTGCTACGGAACCCTTCAGCGGTACCACATCGGTCCGCATTGTGATGTATATATATACACGATGAATAGTTCACAGGAGATTTACAACGTGGCCTTGTTGTACACGACAAGGACAGGACATACACGACAAGGACAAGGACATTTACTACATGTTAGTCCGGACCTAGTACAATGTTTAACATTATCAGTTCCAAATTCTCAAATTATCTTAGGGTTTCCTCATGGGTTGATTTTAGTTGCTTGAAGGTGTGGATGGGAATTGGGTAATCGTTGATACACTAATCACGTGGATTAGAGAATCTAGATTAAGCCCCAAATCATCCCAGCAAAATGCCAGGTAGTCAACAAGAAGTTAAGAAGAACATGTACAGTAATTTCTCATGTATATTAAATTCATATGTATATTCGGCACTAATAGTCTCTTGCTGATTTGAGAGATAGTAAAAATTCATGGACAATTTCTTGAATTTGAAAACAAAATTGCCTCCACACACACCAAATGATCCTGATCATGAAGGTTCATCCAACAATATTCATAGTACACGTCCTTGCCCTGTGGTAATCCTCCAACTTCAAGAGAGGTAACTGTTAATTTGAATGAGCTTCCTTATGAGCTGATAGATAGGAAGAGGATAACAGAATATATAGGGTCGAAGCTAAAATATGAGATTAGATGAAAATATCTGGTTAGAGGTCCGTATAGGCCACACCTGGTTTTAAGTATCCACATAGGAGCATAGGAGATCTTCGATGCCGGTTTAGTATTAAATGGTATGGAAAATATGACTGGCTAGAGTACAGTGGGAAGAAGGATGCTGCATTTTTCTTATATTGCTACTTGTTCAGAGATTATATTGAATACCAAGGGGAGTGATGCATTTGTAGTCGAGGGTTTTAATTACTGGAACAAGGGTGATAAACTAAAATCCCATGTGGGTAAATATCCTAATAGTTTTCATAACACAACATTCAAAAGATGTAATGATTTGTTAAAGCATGGCTAGATATTTGTTGTTGCTCTAGATAAACTGAAAGGATCGTAAGGTCACCTAGAGGGGGGTGAATAGGTGTTACTTCAAATTTTACTCTTTTTCAATTTAGGGTTTGACACAAAAGGTAAATTCTCTATATAAGCAACTAAGGTGAATTTACCTATATGTCACACTAGTACAACTAACTCAGCAAGTACAAGATACAAGTAAGGTGTGTTAAAGGATATAAGTAACCAAAATGAAGCACGTAGAGACAATGATTATTTCCCATAGTTCCATCCTTTTGAGAGGAAGCACGTCTGCGTTTGGAGACGGGTGGTATCAAACCACCAACGCCACAAGAGGCCTCCCTTGTTCTCCGATGAACCTCACCCCAAGGGGATCGATTCATGCTTCCACTATATCGGCAACCTTCAAGGTGGTAGCGAGCACCCTTACAACAAGTTCGAGGCATATATACACAACTTAATTGGAGGCTCCCGAATCCAAGCAAGTTGTCACAACAATCAAACACAAGCTTGTAAGAACCAAATCAAGGCCTAGGGTTTCCAATGAAACCCTACAGCAAGGGGCCCTTAAGTGAATGAGGGGGAATGAAGATCTCTCTGGGTGAAGATGTAGATCAAGGCCTCCTCCTTCGATCCTCCAAAGATCGACGACTTTGGATGGTTGGATGGGGAGATCTAGTTGATTTGCTAGCTCTAATTGTGGTGTTATTCATTTCTGGAATGAACATATGGAGGTAGGGGATGAGGTCCTCTATTTATAAGCCCACAGATTTCTGACCGTTTTTCTGCCCGTTGGTGAGTTTCCACACCGAAGATTCTAGTCTAAACACCAGAAACTCTGATCTACACTAGAGATTCCGGTCCGTCTCTGGTCCATCTCCGGACCACCTGTCAGAATGTCCTTGGATAGGTCTTGTCGCTCCCTCTGGAGATTTGGCAGGAACTCCGGACTGAGCACACCGGATACTTCAGACTGCTCACACCGGAAACTCCGGTCTCTCATAGTACACCGGATATTCCGGCCAATATCCGGCCTAACTCCGGACCACTTGTCAGACTGTCCCTCGGCTTCAACTTGAATCCACTCCGGAGATTTGAGGCGAAACTCCGGACCACACCAGAGACTCCGGTCTGAACGTTCCAGGAAACTTTTGTTTCATCCAGGGATTTTTCCATGATGACACATAATTTTCTCTTTTCAGTAGATTGTCCTGGAAATATTAGCACACGGTAAAATGATCCTCAAGTTGTTAACGAACACCAAAACTTATTAAGACAATAAATGTCCTTTCAGTCTCGCCCTTTTTGGTGTTCGATGAAAACAAGAGGTTTTGCATGGAGTTCTTAAAGATAATAATCATAGCTATGCTCCCCCTAATGATGTGCATCAAGGTATACATGTAGTGCAACACATATAAGATAATATAAGATAAAAGTTCACATAGTATGGGCATAGCATACCCATACACACATTAGATATTATCACAAGAACCAGATAAAGCAAATGTTAGAATTTAAGATAACGGCGTAGCCAAATACAAAGTAGCCAAATACCCTTCCCATCCAAATCCTGGATGTTCCTAATAGACATCTTCTCCCCCTTTAGCATCGACACACCAAAAAAGGAAAAGTACATGCTACCACCCCAACAAAATCACTCAGAGTCATCATCATCACCGTCGTCGTCCTCATCATCGTCCTCCTCATAATCATCATCAATACCTGGAACCTAGGGCCCTTTGCCATGAGGGCTAGAGGAAGAAGTGCCCTGAGAAGCAAAGCCATATGTGACCTCTGAGAAGGTCTTCCAATCAACTAAGTTGTCATTCATTGCATTCCAAGCACCAAAAGAGAGCGTATGATCTGACTCTGTAGATGGTTCAGCCCCATGCTCATCATTGTATTTAGTCTCCCCTTCCTATTCTTCCTCTTCTCCTTGAGCCTTGATTTCCTTAAGGATCTTCTCAATTCTATGGTTGCTCTTATAGGAGGCATGTTGTTCCTTGTGAATGTCCACATTCATGTAGCACAGTGTCTTCTCCTAGAATGATGCCTTCTTAACCTTCTCCTGGACAAACTCACGTGTGACTGGTGCCATAGGAGCATTGGAGGCATTCTTCCTCCTAGAGCCCCTTGGAGGAGTGGGAGCCCGCCCAGCCTTAGAAATATCATCATCTTCGCTAGTATAAGGCTGCCTAGGACCAAGGCCCATTCTTCGTTTCTTTTGGTGAACCACAAAGACATCCTCCACAAGATTAGGAGGAAGGGAAAGAGGTGAACCATGTGGCTGTGACTTGATGAGCCTCATCACTAGAGCTGCATATGGGAGAGATTTTCTAAAGAGAATGGCCTGGTGCATCTCCTCAAAAATGAAATCCAAGCCACACCTAATAGCATCATCATTTCTAGCACTTGGGGAAATGGTGTGGCAAAATATCCTCAACAACAAATTGTATAGAGGCTTGAGTCCTTTGGACTCCCCAACAGTGCCACCTTTCCATTAGAGAGATGCTAGCTTGTTCTTCCTTTCTCCAAAAGCAGCATCATGCATACGGTGTCCAATGGGAACAGACACGCCACTGAAGGTCTGACGAATGACTCATGTAGAGTCATAAAAGGTAGTAGTGCAGCGGAAGTTACCTATCATCCAAGTCATGGTCCAAGCCTCATCATGATCAAAAACAACTATGGAATAGAATTGTTGAACCAAGGCAATGTTGTAGTCCTCATGGAGCTCCATAAGGTTGTGCAGCCCAAGCTTCTCAGTGATCTAGAGAGCATCTGCGAAATAATCATTGGCACGCATGAAAGGGAAGTCCATATACTGTTGTGGACACACAGTAGACTTGGTGAGCTTGCGATAGGTATCTATCATGAACACTTTCTGCTCCTTCCTCCAATAGCATGGGTCATCACTGGTTCTTGGCAAGTCATAGAACCTTGTCTTGCATAGCTCACGATAATCTTTCTTTGACATGTGGGAAAGTGATTTCCAATTGTCATACTTGGCCCTTTTGGCACGATATTCATCCTCAGTGTGCTCATGATTCCTTCTCATATATTCAACATCTCTGGCCTGTTGCCTCCGGTTAGATAGTGTAATAACATGCACTGTCTAGCTTCCTCATCAAACTATGGATCCACTCTTTTGGACTTGGCTTTGGTGCGATCACGACAAGAACCAGAGCCACCTGTGAATATAGAGAGAGGGTAATAGTATGGAGGTGAGCATATATGTCCCGGAGACAAAACAAGACCACCAAGACCTTGCAGGATGTGCTAGAAGTAATCCACACCAGAGTCTCCGGTGTACAACACCAGAATCTCTGGTCCAGTCCGGAATCTCTGGTTTGGGAGACCGGAATCTCTGGTCTAGAGATGTCGGGTTGCACATGGAGGCTGCGGGAGGCATTACATCTAGTAGACCAGGCAAGGAACTGAGGCTAATGTGAGAGTAGTGCACGCATACATGAGTTTCTAGTGGAAAAAATCTGGACATTGCTCAAAATAAACGAAGGGAATGAACCCTAGGTCCATGGTGAGAGAGAGGGTACCAGATCTGTCCATTGGAGTGATTCCACCGGTGGGGAACAGCCTAAGGGTGGAGAGAGTTGAGGTGACTGGCAGCACGTCGGATCCCATTGGCTTCAAGGCCCCTAAACGGCGGTTTTGGAGGAGGAGGCGACGGGTGTGAGGGTGGGGGTCGGGGTAGAAGAAAGAGTGATGTGTGTCTCTTTCACCCCGGCCTCCTTTAGTCACTGCCCGAAACCATCCTAGACCGGAGACTCCGGTCCGACGGACTGAAAACTCCAGAGTGACAGGAAACTCTACTGTAAGCACATTGGAATCTCCGACCCTCTTCGACCAAAAACACCAGGTTCAAGTGTATGGGGACATATATGATGGGTAGCAAGTTTTTTAGGAAGGGAAAAGGCTTGGGTTAAGATGCCAAACTTTGAAGAACCAAGAATCATTGAAACTCAAAATAAATATCCAATAAAGCTCAAATTCAACCAAAACAAGAACCAACTCTTCATAACAAAGAGTGAGGTCGTCGACGCCACCATGTAAGAGTGTGAGGCATGACACCGCGAAGAATTATCCTTGGGTTCATAGACACCACTCATCAATGAAGCTTACATATCACAAAATGATATTAAGAGAATTGATTTTATTAATTTTGGCATTATGGGGGGAGGGATAGCCCAATAGATTAGGATTGCACTCCCCCTACCTCCATGCCTGCACCTAAACCACAGATGATCAAGTAATAGGTGAGTATGCAAGATGATCAAGTCAAACTTCTTGAATCTACGATATTTAGCTCATTCCTCAAATAGAAAATCCTTGTTTCATCAAATGGCTTCGTTAATATATCGGCAAGTTGGTCTTTGGTTGACACATAAGATAGCTCAATATCTCCCCGGGCAATATGATCTCTAATGAAATGATGACGAATCTCAATATGCTTTGTCCTTCTATGATCCAGCGGATTGTAGGCAATTTTGATAGCACTTTCATTGTCACATAAAATAGGCACTTTGTCACAATGGACACCATAATCCTTTAAGGTTTGCCTCATCCATAACAATTGAGTGCATGCACTCGCATTAACCACATACTCAGCCTCGACGGTGGAGAGAGATATACAATTTTTCTTCTTAGAAGACCAACACACCAAGGACCTACCAAGGAATTTGCACGCCCCGGAGGTTGATTTTCTATCATCCTTATCACCAGCCCAATCAGAATCAGTGTACCCACAAAGAGATAATGTTGAGCCCCTAGGATACCACGCACCATAGTTTGGGGTATGAACCAAATATCGAAAGATTCTTTTGACCGCCATCAAGTGGCTTTCTTTAGGAGACGCTTGATATTTTTCACACACTCCTACACTTAACAAAATATTGGTTCTAGATGCACATAGGTAAAGCAAAGAACCAATCATGGATTGGTATACCTTTCTATTCACATCTTTACCATTTGGATTAAGATCAAGGTGAGTATTCATTGTCATGGGAGTAGGAGCTCCATTTTGTTCTTTCATGTTGAACCTCTTGAGCATGTCTTGAGTATATTTGGCTTGATTGAAGAATGTTCCTCCCCTAATTTTCTTGATCTCAAAACCAAGGAATACCCTCAACTCTCCCATCATAGACATCCTGAACCTATCAGTCATAAGCTTTGAGAATTCATTATTAAAAGCTTTGTTAAATGAGCCAAAAATAATATCATCAACATATATTTGGAAAACTAAAAGCTCCCCATTAACCTTCTTAGTAAAAAGAGTGGGATCAATTTTCCCAACCTCAAATCCACGGTCTAACAACAACTCTCTAAGGTGCTAATACCATGTGTGTGGATCATGTTTAAGTCCATAGAGTGCCTTATCAAGCATATAGATGTGGTTTGGGAAGTTGGGATCCTCTAATTCTGGTGGTTGCTTAACATAAACTAACTCATTCAATGGACCATTTAGAAAAGCACTTTCCACATCCATCAGTTGCAATTTAAAATTATGATGTGCAACATATGCAATAAGGATACATATGGACTCAAGGTGAGCCACGGGAGCATAGGTTTATCCATAATCAGTGCCTTAAATTTGTGAGAACCCTTGAGCTACCAATCTTGCCTTGTTCCTCACCACAATTCCATGTTCATCTTGCGTGTTCTTGAATATCCATTTAGTACCAATGACATTGCGACAATCTCTGGGATTTTCTACTAACTTCTAGACTTTGTTTCTCTCAAAGTTTTTGAGCTCTTTGTGCATGGATTCTAGACAATTTGAATCTTCAAGAGCTTCCCACACTTTCTTGGGCTCCACCAAGGATATATGAGCTTGATGCTCACAAAAATGCTTCCATTGAGCTCGAGTGGACATGCCACTCCTTAGATCACCAAGAACATTCTCGAGAGTGTGGTCTCTCCATTCCAACATTCTATCCACTCTAGCTTTGTGACGAGATTCAATCTTCGTGTTGTCCTTTCTGGTGAACTCTTCATCATTTTGGTCCTCGTGCTAACCTTCAATTTGACCTTGATCAACAATGGTTTCATTTTCATCAACATGAGGTACAGGTTGATCTTGGTCTTGATCAAGCATGCTACTTGAAAGGCCTTGAGATAATATTGTGGGTGACTAAATAAATCTGCCTTGTGCAACTGACTATTCAGGGATGGATAATCCGGTCAATGGAGAGACTAGACAATCCAGCCCAGAGCTTCCATCCTGATCAACTTGGTGAGGGTTCTCAGTTTCTCTTTGGCTCGGGTCATCATTGGCCTCAATAATAGGATCTTGTTGAGGTTGTGAAGATGAGGGATCCACTTTAATAGAGCATAGTTCTTCTCAATCCACCACAAGGGGTTCCTCAACAGGGCGGATGAATCTTGCACCCATTTTTCTTATGGCATCTTGAGGTATTTCATCATCTACATCACAAACATCAACATGCCCCACTTGGGAGCATCATATTCTTCAAAAACCACACTACAAGATTCTATGACAATTCTAGAGAGTTTATCATAGATTCTATAAGTGTGGGAGTCAAGACCATAGCCAACAAAAATATTCTCTAGATATTTGGAATCAAATTTGGACAATTGAACACCTTTTATGAGGTAGAAATACTTACGACCAAACACCCGGAAGTATGAAACGTTGGGCTTGTTACCGGTAAGTATTTCATATGGAGTTTTGATCAACTCTTTGCGGAGGTATAGTCGGTTCGATTTATGGCATGCGATAAAGATTGCCTGAGCCCAAAAATTGTATGGAGATGTAAATTCCGCCAACATGGACCTTTCCATATCCATTAATGTCCAGTTCTTCCTGTTGGCTACACCATTTTGTTGAGGGGTGTATGCAGCGGAAAATTGATGTTTTATTCCCTCATCACTAAGAAATCCATTCAACGTGTAGTTCTTGAACTCGGTGCCATTGTCACTTCTTATCACTAGCACATGCACATTGTATTGTCGTTGAACCATATTGACAAAGTCGATGAAGTATTGTTGGGTCTCACTCTTCAACTTGAAGAAGTATACCCATGTATATCTTGAGTAGTCATCAACAATCACCAAACAATATTTCTTCCCACCAAGACTTGCATGAGATGGAGGACCAAAGAGATCCACATGAAGGAGCTCCAAGATCCTCTTTGACTTTATAATGATATTGGCTTGTGGGGAGAATAAGGCATCTTTCCTTCAACACAAGCCCTGCAAACACGATCTTTGGAAAAACAAACATTTTTGTTTAGTCCCACAATATGGCCACCCTTGTGGAGGCTTTGCAAAGTTCTCATATTGATATGGGCTAGTCGGTGATGCCATAACCAACCCACATCGGCCTTTCTGAATAGCATTATCAATAAAGACGGCAAAGCCCATCTTTCCAAGAGTTTGTACTGAAAGTAAATTATAGCCATGAGTCTCAACATGCATGATGTCCACGAGAGTAACATCGTGTGCAACCACAACTTTGCCAAGACCCATTACCTGAGATTTTGACTTATCGGCACATGTGACGGTTATATGATCTTGATTTGCACTTATCTCCGTCATTATTGCCTTGCTTCCGGTCATATGACTTGTGTAGCCACTATCAAGCACCCACTATCAAGCACCCACTTTGACCCACTGGAAGCATAGTTCTACAAGAGATCAAACTAGTTTTTTGGTACCCATTTTTCAATGGGTCCTCGTTTGTTAGTGACAAGGGTATTGGGAACCCAAATAGACCAAGCAATATAACCATCAAATGGACCAACATATTTGCATAAACATAACCATAATAATTACGCATTAAAACATAGTGAGGGTTAGCACTTCCAGCAAAGTCATCTTGTGACATAGTTTTGCCACTTGTGGAATTACTACCATTAGTGGTCTTGCCTTTTGTTTGTGTGGGCTTGGCCTTCTTGTTATTCTTCTTGGCCTTCGACACATAGCCAAGACCTCTTTTCTCATTATTTGACCTTTGCTTACTTAAGAGATCATCAAGAGACTTGTTTCCTTCGGGGAAGGTGGCATTTGCAAGCTCCCCCTTCAACCTAGCATTTTCCTCAAGGATATTTGTACTACTAGAGGAATGAAAATACTAGGTGAAGCAACATTATTCAATTGAGTTTGAAGTTGTTCACGAGACTTTGTGAGAGTCAAGAGTTCACTTCCAAGGCCTTGTGAGCCTTGTTAAGCTTCTCAAAATCCTCGGCAAGTTTATCATGAATAACACCAAACTTAATCTTGTCCTTTTTAGCGTTTTATACTTAGCAATGGAATGATCATGTTCCTTAATGAGTTTAGCTACTATTTGATCATTTACCTCATCGAGGCCTTTAAGTTTTTCTTCAAGAGACTCCCTAGTCTCTTGTTATTCTTCTAGAGCATTAGTTAGAGAATCCATCTCAAGTAGGTGTTCTCTCCCAAGTTTGCATCTCTCATCAAGGAGATATTGTGTGTGAGCAAGTTGGTTCAAGAGATTTACAAAATGCTTCTTGTGTTCCCCTTGCAAGTTAGTCATATAAGCATTGAAAGCAACTAATTCCTCCTTCACCTCAAGAGTTATATCATTATTAAATTCATCATTGATAATAAAGGTGGAGAGAGTAGATGATGATACCTCCGATGCTCTAGCCATAAGAAAAGTGACGTTCTTGTTGGAGATATTCTCATTTGGGGAATCTAAGAGGGAGAAAGTGGATGTAGAGGTGGTGGTGATGGCTGCCACACCATTCTTTGTTTCTTCTTCTTCGTCCTCCTTTTCACCATCGGAAGAGAACTCTTCATGTGTTATCAATGCAATGTCACCAAACTTCTTGTTGGTGGCATTCTTCTCGTTCAAAGGCTTCTTGAAGAGAGCCTTTGGATTTTTCTTCAATATGAGTGCACCACCATGATCTTCTCTCTTATCATATGGACATCCGCCAACAAAATGATAGCGGTCACCACAGTTGAAGCAAGTTCTCAATCTTGCACCATTTTCTTTTCTACCACTTGGGTTGCTTCTTCGTTGCATCTCCATCTTGGCCTTAGCGGGATCTTTCCAAAAGTTTCTCGCATAGAAGGCCATGTATTCTCCATGAGAAACCTTGACATCTTTAGTGTGGCTCATAGTAAGCACATCATCACCTCCTTCTTCTTCATACTCCACAACCTTGGCCTTCAAGGCAAGATTAACACCACTTCTCATTCCAATGGCACGATCCTAGGCATCTTTGGCATTCTTGGCAGCAACCTTGAAGGCGGACATCTCTTGCATAACTTCATTGGAGGTCATGAGATGATTGTTGTGTCTTCCTTGGAGACTCTTCAAGTCAGTGGGCTCGAAGGGCATGAGCGTGCTCACATACTTCCTATTTATCCAAGCATCATCGATATGAGAGACACCAACATTTTTTAAGGCGGTGGTAGTGGATTTGAGTCTTAGATACATGTCTTCATGATCCTCACCATCCTTCGTATAAAAGCCTTCGGCTTCATTGCTCAAGGCATCATATTTGTTTCTTCTCATGCTCTCATTCCCAACAAATAAATCAATGAGAGAAGACCAAGCTTCCTTGGTGGTATTGAAGTGCTCCATGTGGGGAAAGTCCTTTGACCCCACCCCAAGTTGAATCATGTGCAAGACGGTGGCATTGAGTTGACTATTGACCACTTCTATTCTTGTCAAGTTGTTTGGATCCTCAATTTTGAGTCCTTCTTCAATAATGTTCCATAAGTCAATGCAAGAGCTGCGCACATGAGATTTCATAAAAACTTGCCATTGAGCAAAAGAATGTGCAGCTAACATAGGTGTGTCACCTCAATTATTTATATGGGGATGAGGGATTAGGGGTCGAGAGAGTATCGTCCGGGAACCAGATGGTGCTCTTCCTTCCCATCACCCTTCTTAGTGGAGGAGTTAGTTCCAATATGTTCATCCCCCACTACTTCACCCGTTGGCTTAGCTAAAGCATTCACCTTCGAATTAGGAGGTGTTTCCTCTTGAGAGGGAGGTGGTGAGGCTATCTTTTCCTTAACAAGTTTCTCAACTAGTTGACGCAACTGTTGGATTTTGTTGCCCAAGGAAGAGCTCAAGCTTGTTTCCAAATTCTTGGGATTTACCATGGTCACCGAAGTGCTAGCCTCACCCTCTCCATCACCCTCCAGGTTACCCATACACTCTTAGACAGTTAAGCCTGAATAAAGAGCCAAGGCTCTCATACCAATTGAAATTTACTCTTTTTCAATTTAGGATTTGACACAAAAGGTAAATTCTCTCTATATGTAACTAAGGTGAATTTACTTATATGTCACACTATTACAACTAACTCAACAAGTACAAGATACAAGTAAGGTGTGTTAAAGGGTATAAGTAACCGAAATGAAGCACGTGGAGACACGAGGATTAATCCTGTAATTCCGTCCTTTTCAGGGGAAGTACGTCTGCATTTGGAGAGGGGGTGGCATCAAACCATCAACACAATGAGAGGCCTCCCTTGTTCTTCGGTGAACCTCACCCCAAGGGCATTGATTCACGCTTCCACTATATCGACAACCTTCAAGGTGGTAGCCGGCACCCTAACAACAAGTTTGAGGCACACATCCACAACTTAATTGGAGTCTCCCGAATCCAAGCAAGCTATCACAACAATCAAAGACAAGCTTGTAAGAACCAAATCAAGGCCTAGGGTTTCCAATGAAACCCTAGAGCAAGGGGCCCTCAAGTGAATTAGGGGGAAATGAAGATCTCTCTTGATAAAGATGTAGATCAAGACTTCCTCCTTCGATCCTCCAAAGATCAGCGACTTTTGATGGTTGGATGGGGAGATCTAGTTGATTTGGTGGCTCTAATGGTGGTGTTCTTATTTTCTGGAACGAGCAGCTGGAGGTAGGTTATGAGGTCCCCTATTTGTAGCCCCATAGATTTCTGACCATTTTTTTGCCCATTGGTGAGTTTCCACACCGTAGATTCCGGTCTAAACACCAGAAACTCCGGTCTACACCAGAGATTCTGGTCCGTCTCCTGTTCATCTCTAGACCACCTGTCAGAATGTCCTAGGATAGGTCTTGTCGCTCCCTCCAGAGATTTGGCAGGAACTCTGGAGTGAGCACATCGGAGACTCTGGACTGCTCACACCGGGAACTCCGGTCTCTCAAAGTACACCGGATATTCCAGCCAATATCCGACCTGACTTCAGACCACTAGTCAGACTGTCCCTGGGGTTCAACTTGAATCCACTCCAGAGATTTGAGGCGAAACTCTGGACCACACCAGAGACTCCGGTCTTTGCACACCGAAGACTCCAGTCTGAACTTTCCATGAAACTTCTGTTTCATCCAAGGATTTTTCCATGATGACACAAACTTTTCTCTTTTCAGTAGATTGTCATGGAAATGTTAGCACATGGTAAAATGATCCTCAAGTTGTTAACGAACACCAAAACTGATTAAGACAATAAATGTCCTTTCACAAACAAATTAAAGTCACTCAAGAAGAGTATATGATATGGTTGAATAATTCTGTAACTACTACCCGATACTTAATGCATCAAGGTTTAGGATTATGTGGCCACGATGAATCTAAAGAGTCTAAGAACAGAGGAAATTTTTGAGAGTAGGGACACACTTTGGCGGACCAAAATGAGAACATAAAGAGGATTGTGTTGATTGGTACTCCTCAAAGTAATCAAATGGTAGCTCCAGAAATTCAAAGAGACATTGCTGAATGTTATGCTGAGGTAATATTTCCTGTTTTGTCATTTACTTTCTTTTCTTATTTACATTTACAAATGGCATGAGTACTTATGGTAATAAAACTATTTTTTATGTGCAAATAATAATTAAATCTATTGTTGATGAAATTAGAGGTGGTGTGTTTGTTGGTTGATGAGACTACTGATGTTTCTGACAAAGAATAGATGGCTGTAGTTCTACGGTATGTCAACAACTTTGGAGCAATCAAAGAAAGGCTTATCGGTGTTGTTCATGTGAGGAGACTTCCGCTTTATGTCTCAAATCCAATATTGATTACTTGTTTGGTAAGTATGGATTGTGCATGAAAAAAGTTCAAGGCCAAGGTTACGACGGTGCGAGCAACATGAGAGGTGAGTTCAATGGCTTGATAGCTTTGATCATGAGGGAGAATAGCTCAACATATTATGCTCATTGCTTCGCTCATCAGCTTCAATTAGTCATTGTGGCAGTAGCTAAAAATAATGATGATGTTAGTGACTTTTTCTGACATGGTTGCTCTTCTAATTAATGTGGCAGGAGATTCTTGTAAGCGAAGAGATATGATAAGAGAGAGCCAATAGGAGAGAGTGAAGAAAGCCATCGGATGTGGACAACTTAGCACTAGTATGGGATTAAATCAAGAGCAATCTGTTGGACTATTGGTACTGGGGTACCCCTTCTCACCGAGTCACCGGGAGCAACAGGAGCACCCTCTCGAGGGCTCTCGAGGGGAGCTATCCTTAGGAGGAGGGATCATGTTCGGATTCTATACCGACACTCGAGATAGTAACAGCTGGGTGGCAAGGCCCCCTGGCAAGACCTCGAGAGGGGAACCTTGCTAGGCTCCGGCGTGCCTAGCTAGGCGACGCCCCAATGGTCGGTCCAAGCAGTGACTAGTCCACTCGAAAAAAACAAGGCACGTAGAGATGGTGGGATGATGCAAGACGGAGGCCGCACTTGACACAACTGTTTTGGTGCAAGCAGACATGCTAGCACGTAAAGTGGGGGAGCAACCGACCACCCCCTCACACAACAACCACTTAGCGGTCACTAGAAGACAAGTCGGGACCAAATCCATTGATGGGAATGTGGTGACCCTTCCAGCCCAAACCAGGGGAAGAGGCCTAAAGCCGCCCTATATAAGGAGCCCTTATCCTACCAGCCCAGGACGGATCCCAGAGATCTAAAATCCTAGATTTTCATCCACCATTGTAACCTCGCGAGGCAAGCGAGCAATACAACGAAGCAGGAGTAGGGGCTTTACCTCCTCACGAGGGTCCCAAACCTGGGTAAAAAACCTCAGTGTCAACTCTCTGTCATGTATACACTTTGCCGCCGCAGCCGTCAACGAACTCCTTCAGAATCGCTTGTTCAGCCCCCTCATGAACCAAGGGATCGTTGGACCCTAGTTCCTTCGCGGGACAAATCTCCGACATTTGGCGCCAGGTAGGGGGCTGAGGTGCCACCCGGAGGACTTCATTCGGTGGCACCGGCATGGTTGCTCGCAGCAAACCTCGCGATAGCCGCTGCCGGAGGGAGCAAGCAGGGAGGCTCGAGGGCTCGCATCGGACTCTCCCACTCCCCCGCCCTGCTCCGGGGCCGGCAGCAGGCTCCGCCCACGCCCCTCCATAAGTACGAGTGGAGAGTTTCCCTTGTCAAGCACTTCACCAACCCGAGTGTCTCGCGCCGCCTCGCCCCGGAGATGGCTCGCCTCATGGCGAAGGAACTCCTCCGCTACTCGCTTGCTGAGGACGCCTAGAGAAGAGTGGTAGGCACGCCTCACAACCTTGATGGACATACGCCTGGGATAACCCCGCGGCACGCGAGGCACGACTGGGCGACATAGCCTATAGCGTGCCTCCACCCCCTCCTCTCCACGGCGGGCCTAGGGGCTTGGACGAGGAGAAGCCGCCCAGCCCAGCAAGCCCAGGATGGAACCAAGCCCGAGCAAAGGTCTCCCGTTCAGTGGAGGATGCACGGGTTACTTTGGCCAGGCGCCAGGGTCATGAGACCTGGATCCTCCAGGCCATGTTGGCTGCAGGGTTGCAGAACCGTGCCAAATTCACTGGTGGCATGGAGACCCGCAGCTCCAGCTGCCCCGCCCTCACTAAACACCTCCACCGGGTGTTGTGGCCACCCAAATTCAAGCCGGAGATGCCCCCAGCACAACGGCACCACCGATCCCGTGGAATTCTTGCATCTCTACACCACAGGCATAGAAGCAGCCGGGGGAGATGACCACATCCTCGCCAACTGGTTCCGTATGGTCTTGGGGCCGGAGGCACGCACCTGGCTCCTAAACCTTCCCGAGGAGTCCATCGGCTCGTGGTCCGAGCTCTGTGGCCTTTTTGTTGCAAAGTTCATGCAAGGACTTGGAGAGATCATGCGCAAGTACCTGCAGCGCTTCGACCAAAGCCTCGTCAAGGTCAGTGGATCCACTAACACGGATGTCATCGCGGCTTTCACTGGCAGCGTCTCCGATGCGCAGGCACTCGACAATATTATTGTCAAGGTGATCATCCTCCCCAGGCGCACACACCTCCACATGGCTTAGCCCCTCAAGGTGATCATCCGCCCTCTCTCCTCCTCTGCTAGGTGACACTTTTGCACCCCTCACCAGGGCACCCGGGAAGGGAGATAGTTGCAGTCGATAATAGTTTCTGCCTATTTTTGGACAAATCCTTCCGTTCTTCGATTTTCTTTCTACTCACGTGTTGGCCACGTCCCCGTATATCCATCAAACAAGCGGGGGCTGGGATAGTGCCTATCACCTGATCACCTCTGTTGACGCCAGGGACTAAAGGAGGGATCTCTGAACTTACGGACTAGCTCAAGTGATAAGTCACCTCGCTCGCAGATCCTAGCGCTCGAGACCCTCGTATGGTGTATTAATGGGACAAGGCAGCACTGGTAATGCGGCTCGGCCAGGACATGCTTGTCCTCAACCGGGACCATCGCAATGTGCGATACCCATGATCTCCTCCTCGAGAAGATCACGGGCTAGCATGGGCCCTATGGTGCTCTCCTCGAGAGGCTTACGGGGTGGCTTGTGAGGCATTTCCCTCCCGCGGCCCAAAATTTCCAGCACCTAAAGTGTCGAGCTCTGAACTTACGGCCCATTCCTCGGCCGCAAGTTACCTCACCCATGGTTCTTGTCGGCTCGTGAGGCACTTCCCTCCGGTGGCCTTAAATTGCTAGGGCCTAAAGTGTCGAGCTCTGAACTTACGACATGTTCCTCGGCCGCAAGTTACCTCACCCACAGTCCCTGGCACAAGAAAAATACCACAATGACTGCACGCGAGGCCCTGTCCATCCACGGCTCGAGCTCCTAAGGGCCTAAAGTGTCGAGCACTGAACTTGTGACCCGTTCCTCGGTCGCAAGTCACCTCACCCACGGTTCCTAACTAAAACGAACGCATATATACCTCGCAGCGACGGCTCATGAGGCGTTGTTTCCTCCGCGGCCCGAGCTCTCTAGGACCTAAAGTGTCGAGCTCTGAACGTACGGACCGTCCTTCGGATGTAAGTTACCTCACCCATGGTTCCTGGCCCTCAAAAGATTAAAAATCCCCGCACTAATAGGTAGTCCCCTCATCAAGAGGACGGCAGAACGGCTCTTGAGACACCAGCCCCTCTACTGGCCAAGGGGCTAAGGGACTCAGTAGGCAGGGCTCTGAACTTGCTGCTCGATCGCAGCTACGAGTCACCTCACCCGCAGAATCTAACGCATTGACAAAATAGTTTACTATAGGCGTTCCCAGGTGGATACAAACCCTCGACAAAAACACGGACAAATACGCGCCACAAAAAGATGTTAAGTCTGATACACAGCCGCTGTGCTAGTACACATTAAGCAGATTACAATCAAGGGGGCTCCTCAGGCCAATGGCTCCGAAGCACTGTCTCCTAGAGATGGCTCATCACTCCCCCCGGCATCAGGAGATCCAGGCGGAGAACCCCCGTGTTCGTCGTTGAAGGACTCAACAGCCTCAGATCCCTCACCCTCTTCGACCAACCTGAAGACCGGGAGAAATTCATCGACACGTTCCTCCATGAGCTGGTTGAACCGCAAGATCTCGCCGGGCAGGGTCCTCGCCGGGTGCATCACCTTCTCCAGGAGCACCCTCCAGGGGAAGCTGGCATCATGCTGGTAGAGGACGGAAAGAACATGGGTCGCCATGAGCCGCATCATCTCGCAGCACTCTCCCAAGTGGTATCCGTGGTAAAGCTCGGCCTTCCCCTCTAGCACCGTCGTAATCCGGTCGAAGAGCGCCAAGAAAGCACCATCTGTGCTGGCATCGGCGAGGGGGTCAGTGTAGAAATCGGTTACCCTGAAGTCCTGCAGGGTGGTGGCCACACGCTTGGCGAGCACTGCCAGACGGGGTCCTCAGCGTTCGCACTGTGACGATCAACATAAAGCATGTGTTCCTCGAGCTTCTGCTAGACCCTCTCTAGCTAGGCCTCAAACGCCTCCAGATGGCTCCTGTCCATCTGAGCCTCAACCTCACGAAGCTGGATTGCCACTTCGCGAAGGGACATGTCCCGCTCCCTCTAGACAACTCTCCGGTGGTCCTCTTCGACTTCCCACTCGGAGAAGGTGAGCGCGTGGTCGCGCGCGGAGAAGTCATGGGCAAGACCGGCCAGGCTCTTAGAGTAGGCCTCGGGAGGCGAAGCACAACCCCCGACTAGTGCGGAGTTCCCCACAGCCTCGTGATGTGACTCCACGAGGTCTCGACTGCCCCTAGAGCTCGTGGCCTTGCTGTGGGTTCTCCACTGCTCCTGGGCCCGATCGAGAGTGGCCCACTCTAGGTGAAGGCGACGCCACGCCCTAGCCCGGTGATGCTCCTCTACAGCGATGTCGGCAAGGAACCGGTCGAGCCCAACGCGGGCAGTTGCGATAATGCCCCATAGATGCCCCGACCGGCTCAAGGAGCCACCCTCGGAAGGTAGCAAGGCCAACACGCTTGAGCCCGCCACATCGGGAGCTTAGGGGATGCTTCTGGTAAACTCCCCCTAGTTGTCGCGGGCTGGCAATGGAGTCACGGCTTGCACCCCCACCGGGTCGTCAAGAAGGAGGGCATCACCGTCTCTGGTGGCCACTTCCAAGTCAAGAAGGGCCTCGTCAGCCAGGCTGTCCCCCACCATGGAATGCCTCTAGGCGGGTGGGGAGGCAGAGCTTCCCATGACGTGTCATGCTGCCTCTCCCAGATCGGCCCTCGCCGCCTTTGCCTTCTTTTTCCCCTCACACATGCGTCAACAGAGCGAGGTGACGTCATGGGGAAAGAGATAGGGGAAGAAGAGAAGTTGTGTGAATGTGTCTTACCTCCTTGCTCCTTCCCCACCAAGGACCAGTTGGCCCTCCTCGTGTCAGGAGGAAGGAAGGTGCTGCCGCCACCCCGCCTAAGGTGCATCTCGGCCGTCGGCATTAGTATTGGGGCAGCTGATGCCTCGGGTTCGGCATGCTTCCCGTAGACACCTCTGCTAGAAGGGCCATCAGCCCCAGCGCAAGGGAGATCCTCGACGTCCTCTTCCTCTGAAGACCACGGGTTGTTGATCATCCTTCCACGTTGCACCCATTGGGGCGGCTCGAGGGCTTGGCTTGGCCCCTCGTCCTCGTCATCTAGCTCGCCCAAGGGACATACCCCTGGCATCAAAGGTGGGGAGGCGCCCACACCATCCACCGAGTATAGGGGGTGCGTGCCTGGCGGGAACTCCGTCGCCACGTCCACACCCAGCAGTGGCAACATGAGCGCGGACACAGTATCCTCGGCGCGCGGCCCCTCGGAGAGCCGGACCGCGTCACGGTAGGGAAAAACAGACCACACGGGTCTTCTGTGCTCTTGAAGAGGGGCGATCTGTTGCCGCAGGAACTCCCTCACCACCATCGCATTGGATAGACCCTGGCTTCTCAAGTACGCCACGCGCCTTGAGAGGGTCTCGGGGCTCATACAGGCGGCCGCCTTGCGATCCCAACCCGGATTCTCCACCGCCGCCCCCACGGGAGCGCAGAGCAGGGGCCAGGCCCGACCAGCATCCACCAGGACCCAGTTGCAGCGGAATTCGAATGCCACACCGAGGATGGAGATAGGCAGGAAGTCTCCCTCCTCCCCGGTGAAGAATCCAACACCGCCGAGAATGTCCCTTGTTGCAAGGACACGGAGGCTATAGAAGTGCTAGAAGGATGCTAAGGATGGGGCCACCCCGACAAAGGCCTCGCACCAAAACATGAAAGAGGCCAAGAGGGTCATGCTCCGCGGGTGGAGGTGGAGAAGCTGGATGCAATAATGGTCCAAAACAACCATGAGAAAGGGGGAAAACGGCGGAACAAGGCCAGCGACGACGGAGTGGGTGAACATGGGGGCCGTGGTGGCGACCAATAGTTTGCCCCAACGCCAGCGCACCACACACGTGAGGCTCCCTACTCGTTCGAGTCAGAGGCCATCATCTCGTGGACCTTTTCCAGCACCTCCTCGTTGAGGATTACCGCCGGCGGCAGGGCTCCCACAATCAATGGGAAAGCTCAGCGCGGCAGAGACAGTGCATGCTCTCTTGAGTGCCATTAGGGATGTCGCAGAAGAGGGAGGGATGGCATCACGCGGAGCTCCGTAGGGTTGGCGGCGAAGGAAGACGGAAACTAGCGAGCCCTTGGAGATTTGGTTTTTTTGCGGGCAACTCAGCCCCCGAGGCTAAGTAGTCAAGCGACGGTTCCTGCACCCGACGTGCGCCACATCCCACGTTGGCACGTGGAGGCTGCGGGCGGTGATTTCTGAGATCGTGCAGCGACGCGACTGCTCATAAGGCTCGGATCCACTTGGTCCCTTGACTTCCTCGCGCCTTCATCAGTGACGTGCAAGCCAAGTGATCTGGGGCTACTGTCAGACTATTGGTACCAGGGGTACCCTGTCTCACCGAGTCACCAGGCCCAGCAGGAGTACCCTCTCGAGGGCTCTCGAGGGAGACAGCCTTCGGAGGAGGGATGATGTCTGGATTCTCTACCGACGCTCGATACAGTAACGGTTGGGCAGCCAGGCCCCCGGCAAGATCTCAAGAGAGGAATCTTGCTAGGCTCATGCGTGCCTAGCTAGGCGGCGCCCCAAAGGTCGGTCCAAGCAGTGACCAGTACACCCAAAGAAAGCAAGGCACGCAGAGATGGTGGGATGACGCAAGACGAAGGCAGCACCTAACGCAACCGTTTTGGTGCAAGGAGACCAGGATGGCGACGTAAAGTGGGGGAGAAGCCGACCACCCCCTGACACAACAACCACTCGGTGGTCGCTAGAAGACAAGTCAGGACCAAGTCCATTGGCGGGAATGTGGTGACCCTTCTCGCCCATGGACCGGGGGAAGAGGCCCGACGCCGCCCTATATAAGGAGCCCTTCTCCTACCAGTCCAGGACGGATCCCAGAGATCTAAAACCCTAGACTTTTATCCACTATTGTAACCTCGCGAGGCAAGCGAGCAATACAACAAAGTAAGAGTAGGGGATTTACATCCTCATGAGGGTCCCGAACCTGGGTAAAAACCCTGGTGTCAACTCTCTGTCGTGCATCCGCTTCGCCGTCGCAGCCGTCGCCGAACTCCTTCATAATCGCGTGTTCATACCCCTCACGAACCAAGGGATCGTTGGACCCTAGTTCCTTCACGGGACAAATCTCTGACACAATCTCTTCAGAGAGCTGAAGACACTCGTTGTGGATCTGACTATAAAACTCTTCTAAGCATAAATAACTTGTTCCCAGATGTTATTGACATGCTCAAATATGTCAAGAAAGATGGACCAACTGATGCAAAGAAACGTCAAGCTTGTGGTCTCTTGGATTATGTCAATGATTTTGACTTTGTATTTCATCTAAACTTGATGTTTTGTATCTTAGGACATGAAAATGCTTTGTATCTATCTTTACAGAACAAGATAAGGATATCTTGGTGGCTATACAATAGGTGAAGTTAACAAAGAAAAAATTCAGCAAATTAGAGATGATGGTTGGGACTCTTTATTGGAAAAACTTCCTCATTGTTTGTGGAGTATGGTATTCCGAAGTTGGATATGGACGAACATTATATTGACAGGAATAAACCAAGGAAGAACAAACACACTAACTATGAGCACTACAAATTTGATTGCGTGAACCCTGTTATTGACTTGCATCTTGGAGAATTTAATGATCGTTTTACTGAGGTAAATTCAACTCTCCTTACCAAGATGGCTGCATTTAGTTCGAAGGATTCTTTTGATGCTTTCAAAGTTGAGACCTTACTGGATTTGGCTAAGTCATATCCAAATGATTTTGATTCCATCCAACTGAAGGATCTGGCCCATGAGCTTCCATTCTAAGTTGATACTGTGCGAGCAGATGAAAGATTTGCCGGTGTAAAAACTATTTCTGAACATGCTAAGCTGATGGTTAATACAAATAAGCATATGGCATTTACTTTGGTATATTAACTTCTAAAGCTGGTGCTAGGTCTGCCTGTTGCCACTACATGTGTTGAAAGGTGGTTTTCAGTAATGAAAATAAGTGAAGACCATGCTTCGTAATCGCATTCGTGATGATTTCATGAATCACTGCATCATTTGCTTCTTGGAGCAAAGACTTTTATATTCAACTCCACGCAGAGTTGTGATATACCGCTTTCTTCAGACGAGAAACCGTAGAGGAAAAAAATAGAGAGGTACTTACTATTGTATTTCAACTTTATTTTGATATATCATATGTCAACAATTGTTGTTTGTTATTTATATGAGTTTTCTAGAATATACATTATAGAATTTTTAATTAATATACTAGTTGTGGATCTAGTCGTGCCAGTTATTAGTGGTATATTTGTGGGCACAAATTCTTCCTATTTGTTTCGTTGACCCCCCATTTTTTTCTGGCTTCACCCCTGCTTTCCTCCTTGATTCGTCCCTATCCAGCATGTCCGTGTCCACACCTAGGAGAGAGGGGCGGAGGGAGGAGAGGCATCGGCGGCGATGATCGGAGCAATAGGCGACCTCGGGGAGCAGCTCGGGGGCGCGCGGTTAATCCGAGACGTGCTGGACTCCTCGGAGCTTCATAGATCGAGGAGGGACGACCGGGGTTATCGACGGGGGAGATCGACACGACGATGCTCCAAACAGAAGAGCAAGAATACGGCTGGGGTGACTCGAGAATAGTATTTTCCGCACAAATTCCTTCGCCAGGGAGGACCAAATGAACGAGGTGGGGCTATTTGGTAGCGACACAGGCTTGACACGCTCCCGCTATCGACACTTGGGTAGCCAAGGAAGCCGAGCGGCAGATGCAAAAGGGAGCTCGATGAGGCCTAATGCGTTCTCGGTGTGGACGACGTACTCTGTTGTGTTCCCATCTAATCCCTCCATCCTCAATTTTTTTATTCCCAATTTCAGCTTTGCTCGCTCATGGCTGGTGATATCTTCGGATGTGGTCATGCCGGCTGCTGGCCTAGCAGGTGGCACTCACAGAAAGAGTGCAGAAGCACATGCACCGGTATGGTTCACCCTCTTGCTATGGGCGTCCAGGCATGGTGGGCTAGCTAGCTGGTGATACGTTGCAGATCTTTCAGTTAAGTGACTTTGTTTTTTTAATGAATTCAAATGGGTGCTTGAAGAACCACGAGAAGGGAAAAGGGTGAGATGGAGATCAATAAAAACAACAAAGCACGGTGTACGCATTTTCCCTTCTGTTTCCTATTTTCAAAGCTCTCGATTTCTCTGACAGTGCAACACAACCGAACATCTAAATGAAAATATAAAATGCACCAGGGAAATAACAACGTAATGGAAATAAAAAAGGAAAACATAATTGGTTTAGTCGTCAGGTTACTTCAGACGGTAATATCGACAACTTTTCGAACAACTGCAAACATGAAAAGCTTTATAGAGGACAAAAGCTAGCTTGGGATACTCTGCTATTTTGGACATAACACCTGATTATAATTTTGCTTTCCCTTCGCCTTTCTTAACAATAAAAAAATACCACCATATAATCAATCTTTTGCGACTGTTCTCCTTTTTAGGCATTTTGTAACGTCAAACTGATTGTTCATGTAAATGTTAGTTATTTTGTAAAATGGGATGTTACTTTAGAAATATTTGTTACATACTATTCTTCTTATCCTTTTTCAGATTGAAGATTCTCCGGATGGAGTCTTATTGAGTTATAAGGCAACCGTGTTGGATCCCACTATTTTGTAGTTCAAATGACGAGGTTGTCACTTGTCACATAAAATATGACCATATTTCAATCAATATGCGAGTTTTCGATTGTTCTTTTGTGACAACGCACGGGTATTCAGCTAGTATTCAGCTAGTTAACGTATTGTTTTATGAATTAATTTTTACTCAAACTATATGAAAGAACATAATTGATGTTATAACTTAGGTTAAAAGAAAATATTCATTTATGATTATTAAAAGGATTCACATATATCAATACAAATCTCCATGTATTTGCAAATAAAATATTTGTGTATTTCAGAAAAGATGTTCAAATATGTAAAAAAACATTTATGTGTTTTGAAAAGTTAATATTCACGTATATTATCATAACGTTCATTAATCTGATAACAATTCTTTTTATGTTTCAAATATGTTCCTATATGAAAGAAGTATCAATATATTTCAAAAATATGTTCATAGTGTGGGAACAAATATTTTTCTAAAACTAATGTTCATAATATCCCAAAAACAATGTTTCAAGTATTACTAAATGCAAAAGCAAATTAAGGAAATAACTAACT